>VYXH01012651.1:279417-292170 GCA_013397275.1 Burhinus bistriatus | reverse complement strand
GCACGGCGCCGTTCCCCCTCCGTATCCCTGCACAAACCCGGGCTGGGAGCAGCGCACCAGCCGCTGGCCTGGAAAAGCTGTTCCCCGGTAACTTTTGGTGCCACAGGGAAACGCCACGTTTTCTTTGCAAAGGGTGTTTGCAGAGCAGGGGTTTATGTTTGTTTGTTTGTTTGCTTGTTGTCTTTTCATTCTGGGATGAGCCCGCCGGTTACTATGTGATGGAGAATTGCTGCCAAATAAAACGTATCGTGAATTGCAGCCATGGGACATTGTGCTGGTGCTGAAAAGGTTAAATTTTTCGTGGTATCTTTTTTTTTTTTTCTCAGGACTATTATAAATATTCTTGTTTAACAAACCGCCACATACTCCACCTGCTTTCCTATAGAAAGTGTTACAAAGTAAAGCCCCTTGAATCCAAGCTTAATGAAATAAGCAGGTAATATTTCTGGAGAGAGACTATCAAACTTCCTTAATGAGTAGTTCCACTTTATTACTGAAGTACAGGCCTGGAAGCTACCGTTTTGTGTTCAGCTAACATTCTAGATATTACTGTATGAACCTGTAAGTAACTTTTCTTAGTCATCTCATCTTTCTAGTAATTCACTGAAATTTTGTGTTAAATTCTACTAGGAGAAAGGGCCGAAGCCAGAATTATAACTATTTCAGAAGACCCGACAAAAGTTGCTTCAGGTTACAGCCTTAAATCATACATTGAAATATCAGTTCTTAAATGCTGTGTAGAAAGTTATAAATAGCTTTATAGCTAAAAATACACTGACTAGATTTAAATTAGAAATGTTACTTTTTATTTAATCAAACAGAAGTATGAAGTTAAATGTGCAGCTTTGAAGAAGGAAACTTCAAAGCGTACCAAACCTAGATATATCGTTGATCACTCTACAGCTTTGACTGTTTGAAAGAAGGTATTACAGCAAATTATTTCACTTTTTTCTTTTTTTTTTTTTTGGACATCACAGATTAACATACATACCATTTGAACGTCTTACAGAAACTTACAATAATATGCTAAGAAAGAAGCATATAGCTATAATGGAAATATAAGACATATATAGAAATACATGCTTGGAGGTAACAGCCTCCAATATAACCTTCAATACATACTGTAAAATATGTAAGAGTTGGATTATTAGGTTGTGATTAACCACTTTCAGAGATGGGGTTACATTTAGCTGAAAATAATTGCAGTGCTACTAGAACTGATGTCTTTTTGTAGAGAAGTGTCACTGGGGTATAATGACATGAAGATTTTAGTAAGTCATTACCATAAAGTGAATTAGTCTGATTTTGTGTACGTAGTATTTTGTGTATGCAAAGTGTGAGGTAATTGCAGAGTCTTTTTATTTTCTGTATTCCTGGGTGTCATTTGTTTATAGAACTACTGCTTTATCACCTAAGGGCTGTATTTTTTTCTTTCAAACTGAAAAAGGGCATTGCTTTTGCAGTGCAGCTCCCAGTAAGGTATAGACTAGCCCTGTCTAAATCAGTTAGGAAAAGTGTTGAAATGTTGGTGTATATTTGTTTTAAGCTCACTGTAATAACCAGCATATGGGAAGTGTCCTTCTTATGACAAAGGAGATGAAGGGAGCATGCATCTTAATGACTGATTAGTAACACTTTAGAGCACCAAGAAAAACAATACACTTTGATTTAAGCAATGAAATTGTTAAGATTGATGTATATCTCCTTATATGTGTATGGTACATAAGCATTTAATCCTCTATTTACAAGTAAATGCAGATAATTGTGATTGCAGATATTTTTTTTAAATACTATGAAGAAAAAATATTGATTTGTACAAAAAATGCATTCTTCCTATAACTTTTTGTTATTCAGACTTTGTTCTTTGGTTTTATATTCCCACTTACTATATTTAACAAACAGTGGAAATTCTTTTTTTTCTTTTTTAGTAATATTGCTGGACTCTAAAGCACAACAGACAGAGTTGGAATGGATTTCCTCTCCTCCCAATGGGGTAAGAACTCCAGGCAAAAATTAAGTTCCTAAAGATGAGCAGTTATTTTACCAAAGCAATTGAAAGACTTGCTTTAAACTAGGTCCCCCTCATATTTCTTTCAGTAATAGTATGAAGTGTTTATGGCTTTTTCATTTTGAGAATGGAAAGAAGCGTACTTCAGGTTGCAGTGTACAAATGTACAAGCTAATTAAAAGGAAGAGCGTCTTTAGAAACCCACCTAAATGTTCTTGGTAGCTTTATGTTTTGTAGTGTAATCCTTTGCGCTGTACCAGAAAGCTCCATATATTTATAACACGGTATTTTAATTCACTTTTTCCTTCTTCCTTTAGAAACAGCGGATTTACTTCTGTGTGGAAACTTTCTAAAAATATGTTTTTCATTTTCTGTATAATGGGTGATCATAAATTTGTTTACGATGTTTTCTTTGTAATTGAATAGCACAGATTGAAGTGCTCTAAAATAAAAACATTTACACTGCAGATGTGTTTGAAATGACATTCCAAACTTGAAACATCCCCAAGTCTTGAGGAGCTTGATATCTGGAACTAGGCACCAATTATGTGGTTAAGGCCACCTCCAGCTTGCTTACAAATTAATCTCATGACACTCCATGAAAAAGTACACCATTATAAAAAATGAGAAGTTTAGAAACATTGTTGTTATTGTCCTATTTATTATATATGTGAAGTTGAGAAATGCTGCTTTCAGTCTGAATTAAAAGCGATATAAAAACCCTTCTTCCTCAAGCCTTGAGGAGGAACATTTTCAGAAAGATATAATAGGTATATTGTCCTACCTTAACTCAGTCTGACAAATCATACATTATATGGACAGTTCTTACTTAGGGAAGCAGTCTTGCTGAATCCATTGCGACTCCTTGCATGAACAAGGTCTTGGGGGATCAGGCCCTTAATCTTCAGCGCATTAAGAAATCTGGAGCCAGAAGAGCGTGAAGTGTGAGTGGGGATATAAAAGTGTAACAAATCCTTTAAATAAGAAGAATGAAAATCTGAAAGTGTCTTTCTTTAAAAGCAAGATCGTAAAATCAATACAAGCATACACTGGAAACGAATCTAAGGACTTCAGAAAGAACGTAATGCGAGCTCAACGCGTATGATGGCTAATAACCTCGGCATTAGCGTTTTGCACTGATTGAAGCCTTTACCAGAGGTGTTTGAAAGATTAGCTTGGTGGCAATTATATTAGGCTAACCTGTAGATAATGAAAGACATGTCAACGCATGTTACACATGTCAGCGTACTGAAAGATGAATGTAGAGTCAAATTCAACAAATAGTAAAAGGCGACTTTCAGAGGTAGAAGCCAATTTCAATCAGGAGTTAAAAGTGAAGCAAAACTAATGACCGGATTCATATGCATGAGAACATTCAGAAATAGTTGCCTGGATATTAACATAAAAATACCATTTTAATAATTTAATTTTGAAAATAAGTGTTTTTCTAGTTTTAATTACTGTTTTTTCTACTATGCAATAAAGACTTCATGGGAATAAACATAGAAAATCTTCTTCTTGAGAGAAACTACTGCATCATCACAGTACAGAATATATCAGCCAGACACTCGTTAAATGCCTCATTCAACTGCAAATGTTACATCTAACAATGATCTGCAACAGTGTTAAGATAACTAAGAAGTTAAAATACCATATATTGAAACCAATAGAACAGGACACATTCAAATAGAATTGCATATATATCACCATATGTTGCAGCAGGACAAACAAAAGTTGAATTTTCTTTCTGTAAAAGCTATCATGGAATTGATCACTTTAAAAAGACTTTAATGAAATATGACCTCAAATGGCATAGGTGAAAACATCCTGAAGTACTGATGTTGGGTTTTTTTCCTGCGGAGAAGCAGGTACACCTCCAATGGACTACTTGAAATAACAGCTCTGTGATTGCAGAATTGAATCATAAGTCATATTTCATTAATTTTTTAGGAAAGTCTTATTCTGTGGCTTTGGAAAAATACGGAAAGATAGACTTCAGTGTTTAATGCTAGGGATAACATAAAGTAGGACTTCTTACCTGAATTTAGAGTTTTGTATTGTTTTCCTTGACTGTAGCATCAGAATGTCTCTAATACAGCCAGGCTCCTGTAGTGGGCTTTTGACTCCAAGAAGGCTCATTTGTGTTGTATTACGAAAAATGGTTTGATTTTGTTAAATGTATTTTGTTTGTTTGTTGTTTTTTCTTGTTTTGCTTTCTCATTTTTTTTTCAGGGGGGTGGGGATTTGTTTCGATGGAGCAGTCCACATCAAAACCTGAGGAGTCAGATTCTTTTTTGTGGCGCATTAGAGTTACTTTCTGTTCAAAGTATACAATACATTGTCTAACTGGAATATCTCATTGCAGAATCTGACTGGGTGTTTTGAGGGAGGACTTGCTTACACAAGATAAAAAATAAAACAAGCAAAAAACCCAAACCAACCCAAAACAAAAAAACCCACCCAACACTACCTGATGTGAAACAGTGAATATAAAAATCAGTAAAATTTTAAGTTTCATGCCTTTTTGCCCTCTTTGTGTTTGTTTTTTTTAATTGTTGTTGTTGTGTTTTCTTATTTGTTTGTTTTATTTATTTATTGTTTTGTTTTTTTTTTTTTTTGTTCATTTTTCAATGTGGCAGAGCCAAAAGTCTCAGTCCAGGGCCCCTTTTTTCCTCTTCCTTTTTTTGTACTAGTACTTGTAGAGGGGGAAAAATCTTACTCATTCAGATCTAATAAATCTATTATGAAGGTAGACTTTCTTCTGTTCTGAGATTAATACAGTTCCATATGCAATCAGTTCAGTTAACTCCATGAGCATTTAATAACATATTTCAATATTTTAATACCATATGCATATATAATACCATACATACCACATCTATGTTAACTGTAGGTCTTTGAAATGCACTTTGATATTTACAACTTCTGTGCGTTTCAGCATGTGCGGTCGTGATATATTTTGTGGTGATAACTTCTAGCATCAATTCAGCCACATCTGCTTTTTCTTGGAGCAGTAGACCAACATTAAAATGATCTCATTTGCTGTCAAATAGACTTGCAAAGGACTGTATACTGCATGGCTTCTAGTCTGGGAAACCGATGCCTTCCACGCTTGGTTACCGGTGTAAGGAATGTCAGTGGGTGCTCCATCCTGCAGAGGTGCCGAGTATGCTAGTCCCACAAAACACTTAAGCACATGCTTACCATTAAGCTCATAAGTACTGGCATTGATCTTAAGCGTAAGCTTAAGTGCATTATTGACACAGGGCCAGAGGGCTAAGTGCCATACGGGGAAGTCATGGTTGCCTCTATTGTCAGATGAGGATAGCTCAACCCCCCCCCCCCCCCCAATTTATTACAACTGCAGTTTCTGCAGTGAATTAAATGTTACAAGAGATGTGAAAAAAGGTGCGAGACAGATATTGTTTTGGTTACACCTGGGCAGATCCACCTGGTTGATTTCAGTGGAAGGTTTGCCATTGCCTGAGGTGCAAATTCCCACGCCACCAAAGGCTGTTAAAAGACTACGGGGCTGTTACAGGCTTACCAGGTTGTTACATAGTTGGTATCCTGAAGAGGTAACAACAACAAAAAATCAGGCTTTGGACCAGTGAACTTTCAGTCATGTGGGTTGTTCTTAATTATGTGTGTAATCTCATGGTTCATTTGAACTCCCAACTAAATGAAGTCTGCTCCTTTTAACATGGATGCAGCCACTGAACGAAATGTGGGGTGAGGAGCTCCCACTTAACCCTTTTTTGGTTTGTAAATAGAGCAGAAGATGGACTGAACGAAAAGGGGTCAAGCAACATGTTTTCTTGCAGATTTTTAATTCTGTCCGTTTTCTCTTGACCTCTCTCTCGACCTCTCTCTCTATGCCACTGTCATCATATAGGAGTGAATATTGTCTGACTCATAAGTTTCAGGACCCAGTCCCATACTTTCTGTACGACTGAAAGTTCCACTGGTAGTTTTATGTACTGTAACGCTAGGCAATTTCAGTTTCTAAGACTTCACTGGTTTTAGGTTTCTCTGGAAGCAAAACCGCCTCCCTCCTTTTGGTCTTTGCTTACCCCAAACTGTCATGACCTTAATGAAACGTGGGAGAGCCCGGTGTGTAATCAGAACTTGGTACGTTGAACAGCCTTCTCTGTAGCTTCCCCTTTAGAACTGTGCCCATGATACAACAATGATTTTTAGAAGTCATTTACACGTGGGAGAGACATGGAGGGAGAGAGAGCCTGCAGCTACGTTAATATGTATTTTCTTCATTTGGGTGCTTAAAAGTATTTTAATAATAACCTACTTTTTATGAAGCCATACTGTTAAAAAGGAGGGAGACTTGAGTTGTAATACACAAAAAATACACAGTAGTTACCTCTGGTGGCATGCTTGTTTTGTATTACTAACTGTTTGTTATTGTTTTAGTGGGAAGAAATTAGTGGACTGGATGAAAACTACACTCCTATACGAACATACCAGGTATGCCAGGTGATGGAATCAAACCAAAACAACTGGCTTCGGACTAACTGGATTGCAAAAAGCAATGCACAAAGGATTTTTGTAGAACTGAAATTCACTCTGAGGGATTGTAACAGTCTTCCTGGAGTTCTGGGGACTTGTAAAGAAACTTTTAACTTGTATTATTATGAAACAGACTACGACACTGGCAGGAATATCCGAGAAAACCAATATGTAAAAATAGACACTATTGCAGCAGATGAAAGTTTTACCCAGGGTGATCTTGGGGAGAGGAAAATGAAACTTAACACAGAGGTGAGAGAAATTGGACCTTTGTCCAAAAAAGGATTCTATCTTGCATTTCAGGATGTAGGGGCCTGCATTGCTTTGGTCTCTGTCAAAGTCTACTACAAGAAGTGCTGGTCCATCATTGAGAACTTAGCTATTTTTCCTGACACAGTGACTGGCTCAGAGTTTTCCTCTTTAGTTGAAGTACGAGGAACTTGTGTCAGCAGTGCAGAGGAGGAGGCAGAGAACTCGCCGAAGATGCACTGTAGCGCCGAAGGAGAATGGTTAGTGCCTATTGGAAAATGTATCTGCAAAGCAGGATACCAGCAAAAAGGAGACATGTGTGAACGTAAGTAAACATACAACTTGCTGTTATATGTACACTGTAGGTCATGTTCTACCAGCTTATTTTTATTATTTTTTTTGCAAGAGAAATACGTCATCAGTCTGCTTTTCAAGTTTTTGGATCCTCAATCTGTAAACTTCACGCTGGCTAATCCAAAGCAGTCGGCTCTTCTGGATATGGAAATCAGCAGTTGTGTACTGCATTTTAAAATTTAAACAAGAAAATTTAAAGTTGTATGAAGTAAAATTATAGATTCAGGATTAGCATTTTAAACCGCTTATGTTCCTTGTACCTCTTGCTGAGCAAGTCATACCTATCACAGAACACTGTATTAATAATCTCGGATATGAGTAGTTAAACAACGTGTTCTTTCACATGGTCTGTGACAGAATTATAAGGAAACTAACAGTGAGAAAGAATGAGGTGTGGTTAGTAACGAGAAGAATACACACACAATAAAAACTGGGTTAGACTTTTGTGTTGTAAGTGCGTACAAATTCAGACACGAGTATCATTTTAGATCTTTCAAACAGAATATCAACTTTCCAGAGTAAAGTATGTTTTCCTTTCTACAATATCTTTTTGTATAAAAATAACTCTAAACTTTTGGCTTGCCGTGGGATCATAGTTACTAGTTTAAAATACTAGCAAATCAGAGACTACTGAGTTGTACTTTCTAAATCAGACTGATTCAGTTACCCATATTCTTAGCATAATACTTACCCTTAGCATTGCTGTCACTGGGGCCACATGTGTAAGACATCTCTGCTTAGTGTGAGAAAGGATATTTCATTGTCTTTGCTTACAGTAAAACCAAAAGGATAGGCAGTTTGTTTAAAGACAAGTATTTTCATGCACGCTTAACACAAAGTCTGTCATTTTTATCAAGAGATAAGACAAGTAGTTATATATCACCACTTTTTTATCGTGGCAGACATTTGTTGGTAAGAAATGTTGTAAGTCAAAAACTGGAAAAAAACCCCTACAAATCTGTGAAGAGGAGAAACCTACAGAATCTCAAAAACGAAGCTGGCAGCAGTCACTGAGATGTCTGTGTGAGGACTTCAAAATCCCTTACAGAGGATTATGAACACCCTAAAAAAAAAAAAAAAAAGACATATGTCATTATTAATAATTTGTCCTCAGGAAAAAACAAGATTGTGTTCTTGATGAGTTTTTACAAGGAAATTTGGTACAGGGTGAAGCGAGTGGAGTTGATCTGAGGCCTTTGTATCCTTGCACAAATCTTTCATTGTTCTGTTGGGAAGGGATGAGGGCTTATACACTGTGGAGGGTGATCTCATTAGGAGTAATCATAATGTGAAAAACCGTCCCCACGAAACCATCCAGTAGACTGTATTAAAGCTCTGTTAAAAATATTAAGCGCTGTGTCCCTTAGAAGCCTGTTTTCAGGTTTTCCAATGTTTTTTTTTGGAGTGACTGACTTTTTTCCTTTTCTTAGTTAACTTGCTCTTGATTACAGACCTTGTCTTGGTTGATGTAATTAATATACTAATTTTATTTGACTTTCAATAAAGGAGAGAAAGTATCCAAAAAAGAAAGCAGTGTATGTTGGGGGACAGGAGCTGAGTGAGCGTGGGAAGGATGGATAGAGAAGAAATCGGTGTTTCGTAACTGGAATTCAAGTAACCTGTTTATTAAACAAGCTCCTTAATTTCTAACCGTGCTGATGTTGACAAAAGAATTAAATGATAACTTGTACTTGAGTATAGTAGCGTGCTCATTTGCAAGAACACTTCCCATTTTTGGCTTGCTTCCAAAGCAATCGCTAAGAGAATACGCTACTCTGGAAACAGTCCAGAGGATCATTTATGGTATTTTTCCTCTTTTCTTTCAGTGATCCTGTTAAGAGTTTCAAAACAAACTGGCTCCATATTGAGGCAAGTTAATGTATTTGAGAGGGAGGCAGGCACTCGCCGAATGCGTGTCGTTGGCAGCTCCGAGTCAGAACGATCTGGGTGACGGCGACGCACAATAGTAATTGCCGTCTGTGATACTTGTTAGCTGTGTCTGTGCTCAGAATGTTATTAAGTATGATCAACTATGTAGTGACCGGTAATACAGCTGGCACGCTGATACCGCGTCTGTTTTTTGTGACAGATATTGAGAGAAACTTATCTGAACATTGACACTAATGCAGCTGGCTATCTGTTACTGTCAAGCTGTGTAGCAGATCAAGCAGAAGCAAGTTGGCGTGTGCTTCCTTAACCCAAAGCTTTTATAGCCCTGTCTGAGGGCTCACTTCTGCGACTACTTTGTACCTGGCATGCTGTGTGACTTCTTTGGGACTACTCATGGCAGAAAGCATTGTGCTCTGTCAGGATGGGCAGAAGTCTGTGATTCCTCTCTCACACTTGCTATAGCTGAGCTTAATTAACACAATAGGAAGGTCTTTTAAAGATACAGAATAATACCTTATCTGGCTGCGTTGAAGCAAAGGTAGGAGTAGATGGCCACATTGTAGTTCCAAATAGCTCTTCAGCCTGTAACTCAGTGGGGATTTTCATTTGTGTTACGCTAGCTTGATTGGCTGGCTGTGATTGAAGAATGTGTTCCTTTTGCATACAGCTTCTCTCCTGTGTGTGAAATTTATTGAGTTCAGATACTAAAACAATTGATTTTTGATTTGTACACAACTCTGCACTGGATACGTTGCTGGAAGATTATTTTTTTTTTTGTTGCATGAATGTAAGTAACTGGTAATGCTGGGAAGGATAGGGAAGAAAACAATCATGAGCTATGAGACACATAACCTGGAAAATGAGCTCCCATGTGTTCCTTCTTCAGTGCTCGATCTTTCAAGCTGAATTTTTGGATGTACACTGATGACTTCTCATTATAGGTGTGCCAAGGAGTCCGTGCCACTTCAGTGATCTATCGTGATAACACACGTATGTAAGAGAGCCAAATTCCAGAAAGCTTACAATCGTCATTTAAAGCGAAATCTTAAAGCTGAGTGAAAAAAAAATGAGAAAACTAGTTTAGCCTCTCAACTTTGAATTGCAGATGCCTTTGCTTATGTGCAAGGACACTGGCTCCTCAACGTTGATCTTATATCGTCTGGTGTGTGGCACTGGGTTTAGGTGTGGAAGTTGTACATTTTAAAGGATTGACTTGAAAGGTACCTAACAAAGGTACCGGAAAGGTACTTAGAAAGATTCAGTTCTTCCAACATTATGTATTGCATCTGTTCTGGCAACAAAAAAACCCAACCACAAAAACCCAATAAAATTCTCACTAACTGTAGTGGACTGCCAATAGGTCTAACTTAGATTTTTTTTTCTCATGGTGGAGTCCAGTCAATAGGTTGTGCATGTAAGGACCACACTACGATCAGTGATTGGTATTTGAAGGAGAAAATAATTCTTTGAGAACTTACAGTGTAAGGTATTTTCCATCTGTTTCATGTTAGTTAGGGGAGGGGCAGGAGAGAAATAAATTTATTCAATTGGAGCAATAGAGTAGTATTTCAGAAGGTAGGAATCATCTCTTAATATGACTGGACTGAGAAATTACATAGAAGATTTGGCACCAACTCCAAAAATTCAGAATTCTAGGGAAAGCCAAATGGGTGCATTTTACTGTTAAACATTTTATAATACCATATGCATTAACAGTTGTTTTATTGGCCCCAAAATGGGGAGGGGATTATAGCTATTTGTACATTTTGTCTTGGTGAGGTAAAAAGGGAGATACAGGCTTTTCTTTCCAAACTTTGTCATGTGTCAGACTGCAAGCTGCATCTGTTCCTTCTTTTTTTCTTCTTGGGACAAACTTTTATCTCCTGACTTTGTGAAATATTACTTGCTAACAGATTCAGAAACTGAATTTGCCTTATGCTTGGCATATTTGTGGTGAAGTATGTGTAGTTGTGGGTTTTTTTGTTTGTTTCAGGTTTTGGTTTTGGTTTTTAATATTACTGCACTTAGGAGCTGATATGCCACAAGTTTATTAGTAGAGGACAATTAATTAAGGGGGGAACGTAAATAAGTTGTCATTAAAAAAATGTTGCCATGCCTCTAAAAAGCCCAAGTTGTGCATATTGTGAATTGTGCCTAGAGTTTAGCCAAGGTAGCGTGTCCCAAAAGCTGTCGGTGACCTGCAGCTTGAGTGACCTATGTTGACATTCCTGCATTTTCAACGTGAAAATGTTTTGCTTTGTGGAGAAGGGGCAAAATGGTAGAAAACTTTCTTGATGGTATTTATATCATCAAGGCTCTACATGTTTTGGTTTTTGAAGAAGAGTTACCTTTCTTCCACTTGCTTCCTAAATTACTCTAGGGAAGAGTATGTAATTATTCTCACAAAATTGAACCAGAGCAGAGAACGGTAGTCTTGCCATTTTCTCTGGAGCCAGTGGAAGTTCAACAGGAGAGTGTCTACCACGTTTCTTTTTTATATCCTGACATATTAAATAATTTTTCTGTCCTTTTTTGAAGAAAAGTCAATATGATCTCGTATCAGGTCCCAGATACAGCTGCATAGGAACTATTTGATTTGAAAAAAAATCATGTAAGTATCTTTCCAAAGAATCCTAGCAGGGTTCAGATGCTTTCAAGGTGAAAGTAAGACCTTCTAGCTAGACGGTCAAGAATACTGAAGGTGTTTCTACTATGAAATGCAGAGCTGAGATTTCTGCTTCCAGCCCCCTTTGCATTTTCTAGAAAGTTAAGTGTCTTGGCTTTCTTTCACCCTGGAGTCTTCTGACTGCCCTTCTTGTCAGAAAGATGTGGTAGCAAGATATATTTTCTTGCTATACTTTTCTTTCAGAACAGTCTAGTGTTCATAAAGAGGACGATTTTCACAAATTTGTCAGTCTCCGTAAGTCATTCTGGTTTCTTTGATCTACTTTGTTCACGTCTTTCAGCCTTTTGGATGTGTCAACACAGGAGCTATATCTACTGTTAAACACATCCTCTTTGAAGAGTGTTTTCCCACTTAAATTGTACAAAATGGCTTGTGATCTCAGTGGTCAGGGCTAGCTATCACCTGAAGAAACTAGTGCCTTCATGCTTCAGAGCATTTGTTCCAGGTGTCCTCTGGGTTGCCTTCTGGCCCTAAGATACAGGGTTTTTTTTGTAGTGTTCCTTTGCCTGAAGTGTCTGAATTAGTTTGATTAGTATGATTACAGGCCATGATAGTTTTGGTGATACAGCAGCCTCTCTCAAGTGTGACATGAAGATATATGAGATGTAAGGTGATGCGATCAAGAACCACATGGTGGAGGCAGTTGAAACTGGCTAGTTCTCATCCATAATGCCATCAGAGTGATCCCTAAGATGAATTAACTGCAGAGCTGCTAACTGTTTTAGTTTTGAGTGAACTAGTTTGTTTTCTCCAGAAGAGCTGACAGAAGTAAAATAGAACGTGCAGGTGAGCAATCAGGAGCCCAGATCCTAGAATTGAAATTGTTGGATAAAGTAGGTGAATTTACAGCTCTTTACCTTCTCCAGCCTCTCTTCTTTCCCCTGCTCTGTTCCTCTTCCCAGACTCTATTGTCTCCAGGAATTAATGTTATTTTTGCATTTTGCTGGAGTTTTGCTGAATATCAGTTTCTTAAACTAAATTCGTTGTACTTTTTTTTTTTTTTTTTTTTTTTTTTTCTTTTACTTTTTGTCCAAATTTTTTA
>VYXH01012651.1:267051-279400 GCA_013397275.1 Burhinus bistriatus | reverse complement strand
TTTTTTTTTTTTTTTGTCAGATTCACTGCTGTGCACAGATTTTGAAAACAAAACAAAGCCAGCAATGAAATCTAACAGAATCTTAGTAATTTCTCCCTTAGTTACAGAGGAAGCACTAAAGCTGTCTTTTTACGGATCTGGGATGCCACTACTGAATTAGCTACAGTTGCTCAACAGCTGGGCTGTTAACTCCTTGGCCATAAAGTCTGTCTTCTGTTTGTTCTAAATGAAGCTTTAGTTGGTATTTAGAAATGGAATCTCATGGTGTCAAGTCTGTTGCCCAAGACCATACATCTTGCTTCTGGAACAAACTTTTCTACCCAGAAATCTGTTGTGAAAGGTGCAATAGGCATGTAATAATTTTTTCACCATTTTCTAAGTATAAAAGATTTTTGTACATGAAACAGAAACTGGCTTGCTTGGAAATTCTGTGGGGTTTTTTTTGTTTTTCTTCCCCCCCACCCCCGGGTTTCTGTTAACCTCTGAGAATTAAGCCACTAAAAATAAATGTATTTTTTCATTTTTTCATTTCTCAGTACAAATGGGAGAAGTGACACACACGGTCCTTGTTAGGGGAATCTCAAGTGTACATGCATTGCGTTAAATATGACTGTTAGCTTTTTAAGAAAAAACCAAAACACCCAACCAGAAAACAAGGTTCCAGGAACTGAAAAAAGGAGAGCTAGTAGGTTACAGAGAAACTGAAAGAAGAAATTGTTTAATGGAAGAACTGATCACAGAAAAGAGAGAAACATGTAAACAATTGTTTAACTAATCTACTTTATGTATCTGTAAGGCATCTATTATATGGATGGTGAAATGCTGTTCAGAGTTGTTCAAGCAAGCTGTGCAGTTCAAAGTAGAAATTGTTCCCTGAAAATGAAAAACCTTAAGCAAAAGAGTGGAGTGGAGGTTCTTATTCGAGAAGTAGGACAAACATACAGAGAGATCCATGTTTGGTACTGAAGTTGAAAGAAAATAAAAATGATGTGAACAAAATGTTTGCTTAACTAGATTAGCTTTTGACTTTTGCTGCATCCCAAACTTCCTGTGTTATCATGAAAATATTTGCCCTTTCTCCCCCCAACAGTTCATACATATTAAGCAGTATTAAATCTTTAAGAATATCTGTCTTTTTTTTAACTTGGGAAACTTTTAGGTTTTCAGATAGTGTTGTGCTTATTAACACTTGAACTACAGTGTAAAAATTAGTTGTTACTGACTTCTCAGTGTTAAATCTTGGGGTTTTCCCTGTACTCTGCAAGCTCTGTCTGCAATACTAATTTAGTTATTAAAAACAATAAGCTGTACGCAGCTTGTGGATTAACACTTTTTAAATTGAAAACAAGTAAAAGATTTTCAAATTAGTATCTGCAAAGACAAAATGGATCTTTCAAAGTGTACTCAATACATATACTTCGTTTATGTCATGATTGTGTTGTTTGGTGTCCAGCCCCCCGAAATACTATAAATACTACTTCGTTAATAAAAAATTAATGCTGGAACCAAGTTAAGAATAAAATAATTTGTAAGGGGTCTCCTTAAAAGAATTAGAAAAGTATGTTCAGGAAGCTTATTAAAAGCCAAACATGGTTCACATGACAGGAAAAATATGTAAGTGTTTTCTACTGTAAGCTTTCCCAGAATGTTGTGGCATCAAGCGGGGAGGGTGGGGGGTGGAAATACAGGTTCACTGTTTAATTCAGCATTACCCATCTTTAATTTCATAAAAAGTAACCTCCGTTTACAGGATGATGTACCTAATTTCTTCTATAACCTTGCATTATTGAGAAAACAGCAGCAACAGCAAATGTATTTAAGACATTTTTATGAACAGTATTCTCCTTACTTAGAGAAGCTTTTATCCCTGTGCACTTCCTATTCTTTCCATTGCCTGTATCCATCACAGTGAGTTCTCTTGTCCCTAATATTAATGAAAAATATATTTTATATGTGAAAGTGAATAGTATCCTAGTTAATAGTTCACAGCAGGAACTTTCTTTTCTGTGGGAATCTCCCATTTCATTTCTTGTTCTCAGACTTATCAGCAGTATGTCCAGCGTCTCTGGTGAGGGAGTGTTCTTGTGTACTTCTCCATTAATGACTGTTTCTGACTTCATCAAGTCTCCCTGATAAACACAACATGCCAACATACTGGAGAGCGACTGTTCAGTATTTAGCACTTTTTTCCTTACTTCTATTCTTCTCCATTAAGAAGAGATTCTTCCTTTTAGGAAAAAAATATCTTTTAGAAGCTATATGCATTTTAGGGAATTTGGCTTAATGTTAAGCTAATTTATAAGTATAATTCAGAGTAGCAAAGGCAACCATGTATAAAACCTGTGTGAGAGAAGAACTGGGCTGAATTATTATGCTTTTAGAGTCCTGATCTTGTCAATGCACGTACCTGTGTAGCTTGCTTTAGCTGAGTGGCCCCTGCTGCCTATCCTAAGGAGGATAAAGTTGCTCACATCTGTAAGATACATCAGGGTTTTTTAGCCAAGGTAAATTGATACTTTTTAACTTCTTAATTTTTATGGTTTGGATTAGTCACATGTGACTCTTGGCAAGACATGGCTCTCCTGCAATAATAATATCAAGCTTTTTTCTAATAAAAGTCTAATTAACTCTAATTATTAATATACACCTGATATACCTCAAATGTGTGTGATTGATGGATAAAAAGGAAGTACATGATTAAGAAATATAATTACTGGTATTATTTTGCAATGAATTTAATGTACATAAATGCTAATATTATTTCTTGCTGTAATTGTGAAATAAGTTAAGGGTTCAATTTTGAGAAGCTGGTGCAAGTCTAGAGCCCTAGCTTGCTGTTTGGCTACTGATTTTTTCATTTTGAACAAAAAAAAATCTGATAGCATGTATTAGCATAAATAAACGTGCTGTAGAAAGTGTAAAAATGGGGCTCCTACTTTTCAGTAAGCAAGTTATGACTATTTTAAGGAAGTAATGCCTAACGCAGAAAACTGCGGGCTGAGGCATCATCCCTAGGACTTAATCAGAAGAATATCGTTAACTTGATGAGGGTAACATCATCTGTTAATATTTTCCTACTGAGGAAAATGCTAAAGTTTTAAGTAACTGTAAGCCTATACATAAACCTAAGACTTTTAGATTGATGAAACATATTTAAATGCACATTTGATTAGATGGACTTTTCTGAATTGTAGGTATCGTGCTGATATAAATGTGTACAGAGAAATGATATAAATGGAACTCAAAAATTCCACTGATGGTGCATGAGATGTATAATCTTTAGCATAATTAGCGGCTATTACTTGTTATTATTCTTTCCTTGCATTTAGTGAATGTGAAATATCACCCAGCCTAGATGACTGGTGCTCATTTTTCCAGTAGATTGAACACAGTGGATAGAACTAGGGTGGCCATTGAAAGTGATACTTGGAGATCTTCTGGCAGGTGACTAATATGGTGGCCTCGTAGCCATATGCATGTGACCTGCTGTACGCTCCTTTCACCTTCCTCATGATGTGACTAAATTGCAAGTGTCCCCTGATGCTTGATAGAGCTTATTTTTCTCAAATGACCATGTATATGCTTTTGTTCTAGTCATATGACATGGTCTACATATGTGTATTTCTCTATAGAAGTTGAACCCCCTCTGTAGGAGAGGGACAGGATGTCAAAGCTCTCCATCCACTTATGATGGACTATCAAGGAAAAACTCAGGAGTTGCCTGCAGCTTGGATTAACGACCTGATCCACTCCACCTGAAAAGTTAGTACTGCCTGTGACCTCCAACACTCCAAATCCCTCAAGTTTCTCAGCTTGCTAGCTAGTCTTCGTTTATGAGTAGCAAATGTATTATTCTTTGAACTTCCTTAAGGTACCATCTTTTTTTACTGGAAACTATTGTATGGGTAGATTTTGAGAACAATGATACATTTCATGAATCTGTACGTGGTGCGTAGTTGAATCAACCCATTTGTCTCCACAGAGGGACATAGTTGGTGTTGAGAATCTCATTAACTCTCTAATTTAAAATCTTGGAGCCCTTGCTTAGCTACCATGAAAATGCTTGAAGAATGTTGGCAATTGAGATTCTATAAGTAAAGTTTATTGTATTCCTAAAAGTTTGGCAGTTTGTGTGCCAAACAGCTCAGCTCCGTTGGTGCTGGAACAAATTACACGTTCAAAAATTTGTCTGTGGAACATGGTCTGAGTGGGCAACATGTGGCTGTGTTCGCTGATTGTATCTACATGATCTCATTCAACTCAAGTTTTCCAGACTTAGGTCAATTATTTTTCTTGCTGAGGCGAATTTGAGCTTGAGGCTCTTGCTTCAAATAGGGCATGCCTATTAACCAACATGCAGTCACTGTTGGAAGGTTTTATTAGCCCCTGCTGAAACTTGCTCTTCCCATAGTCTAGCAGTCAGAACCATTCATATGGAGTGATGGGTTCCAGTTTCTTAGGTTCTGAGCTTTCTTATATATATATATATATATTTATTATATAAACCACACACATATATATAAAATATAAAACATTTAGTCTTGGATGTTTGAGCTCTTGTGTTTCAAAATGTTAACATATTTTTGTCTTGATCAATTTATTTGCACAATAGATATATGTATATATTTCTGAGGTGAATGATAGAACTGGAGAAAACATTCTACTGATTTTTCATTTGTTTATAAGGGTGATTTGTTTGTGTGTCAAAGCAAATGGAGACGTATTGATCTTTTTTCTTGCTGTTAGACGGTATAGTTTTGTTTGAAGTCTTAAAATCTCAAATAAGGAAATGTAATTAGAAAGAAAAAGATTGCATGAAATAGATTTTTTTTTTTAAGATCATCTTTGGTATTTCTTTTTTTAATTGCTGCATAGAGTTAATTTTGGAATGTGATTGGAATCCTGTTGCAGAGAGGGTATTCTTACTTGATTTTGTTGTGTTGGATCAGGCCCATGATACAGTCTCTTAGCTGAAATCAAACATTGATCTTATGTTTCAAAATGTCAGTATATTTTTTCTCAGTCAATTTACTTGCACAGTAAATAAATTAGATAACTCTCCATTTTTATTTTTGTCCAACTTAATGAAAAGTTTTTTTCCATACTAGTAGCTCTTCAGTCAAAACTATCATTCATTATTTTCTTTCTTGAGTATATCATAATTGTGACATTGTTTTGTGCTGATTGTGTAAAGTCTATATTTGTACAGACAAATGGAAAACTTTCAAAATGTGAGCAGCATTATTGTCATTAACTAGGAAAAAAGTACTGATAAAGTCCCCTTAAATGATACCTAAAGGAAACAGACATTGTTTTAACTGTTAGCAAATCCCAAGGCTCCACATTGTCACCTAATTATCTCACCTATGGAAGTCTCAGCCAGATTTAATCTGCAGCCTGCTGCTGGGAAGTGTGAAAGTATCATGTGCTTAAAATCATAAGCAGGGTTGAAAATCATGTCCCTGAGTGCAGACTGAATAGAATATTCAATCTGTGATCTGTGACTGTCTCTGCTGTTCACTTTCACATTTCATTAGCTGCATTTCACTTAATTTTCTGATTAAAAGGGGCAATTCTTTGGCTTTATGATGTGTATGCTTGTCTGTCTACTTTAGTTTGTCAGTTAAAATAAGTCTCTATTTGGCCTATTATTAAAAAAAGTGTTGTCAGTGGAATTGCTAGTGAATAATTCCAGTAAACAAGGGAGAGAAACCACACTTTTTCTCTTTCCTGGGTGAGTATGACAGAGGAGGAGACAATGACATGCCTACTTTTGATCTTTTATTTTAAAGATTTTCTGTCATATGTAGAGCTACACAATCATTGTATTGTGTATTACTGTTGTAAAAATAATGTATCCAGGAACTTAAGATTCAGAATTGCATGACACAAGTAGAGATGAGTGTTTGTTAGAAAATAAAGCAAATGCTGATAGTACAAACGATGTGCAATCTTTAAATGAGGAATTTTATTCCTCTCCTTAATACAAGGACTAAATGAAAACACAATCCCTGTTCTCACAGAAAAAAACACCATTTTTTAATTTCCACCATTTAAAGATATTTTGTATATTTAAGCAGTGACAAGGGTATTCATTATTAATTAACATTCAGGAGATAACTGACTGTCAGTTGCCAGTCAAAGTGGAGCTTGGAAGAATGTTGACATTGATTGATGGACGTGTTCTGGGACTATGCACAAACAGGCTACTCAGGTCATCTGAACACATAAAAACATTACAGATCAGCTACACGTACACAAAAAGATCTTTTGCTTTAGCTGTCTTCCTTCCTAAAGGGAGGATATCCTTCCATGTATCCTAGATTCACTTGATTTGTAAGTTAAACCCTAGCTTTTTAGCACCATGGTCGTCAGTGAAGAGTCTGGTTTGCTCTAGTAAATACGGGTAACGTCATCGTGCTGTTTCTAGCTGTGAGTGTCTGAGGTGCTTAAGCATTCAGGTTGAAACAGTATTTTTGGATGTTGCTTTATAAAGTGCTATAGGTACTTACCTAATGGATATACACTAATGTAATTTCTTCTTTAGGAGGCAGAAAATCCCCAAACCCTAATTTATATGACATTGAAATGCAGAGATGGAAGAGGCTTTTCAATCTTGCAATGTCTACAATCTCTTTTAAATATCTGTGGTCATACCAGTTGCCTCCAGCTCCCTGAGTCAGTAGTGTATTTATACTCAGTAAATGAAGACCCGGCTTGTGGCACCCTCAAACCTCCTTTTCAAGGAGGATATAATGAGCCCTTTGTGTGTCACATACAAATTACACTTGCCCTAGGCTGGGAACAGTGGCTCAGCTTCTCCTGCTTCTTGTGGTGGACACCTGATTGTACAACAGTGGTAGTAGTTAGCTGAAGAAATACAGTATGGCAGTTTATGGACAGTATAGCCGATATAGAGAAATGATATTTTCCTGTATAGGTGAACAGCCTAGTCACCTTCAGTGTATGATAAGCACCTGCTTCACAGGTACTTATTTCTCATATTTTTTCTTCATTTTAATTTTCAGAATATGCTTACAAATATATCATGGTTGACTTGGAGTTGTTAACTAAAAGAGATGGAGGGCTGTTCATTAAGGGGATGGAAAATGAGAATATCTTCTGACTGGAGCTCTTTTCCTGTGATTATCCATGGGGGGAAAAACTCCTGTGCTGTATTACACATCTCTGTAGGTTAACAAATGGATCTGTCTTGTCGTCTTTAAAATCCCCATAGCTATCTGCTTTGGGAGGCACTAGAGTTCCACCCAGTCCAGATGGAAGTAACTTTCTGCTGGGGATCCCTTGCCAATCTGCATCCCTGATAGCGGTTTCTGAAGCATATTGAGGAAATCTGTTGAGAGCTGTCATCATTTCATACTTACATGCCAGTTTTCCCTCTCCCTGTTCCTTCCAAGTACCTGCAACTGGAGTTCCTTAACGCTTCCTTCGGGGCTGGCAGGGCACGCTGGAGAGGCACAGCTCCCTACTTTTACCCAGTGGAAAAGGGGACCACAAACATTTTTGTTGCAAAACTGCTTATTTTCCCTTGGGTAAAATCTTGCTTGCTTTATTCGTAAAAAAATAAATTAGTCCCTTGGGACTACTTGTGAGAGTAAGAAAAACAGGAATTGGCCCCATGTTATAACCATCTGTTATTAACACAAAGAGCAAGGGCCCAGTCTTGCAGCCCTTGCTAAAAGCAGTTTGTTTAATAGGAGTTGCTACAAATATGAAAAATGTGTGTTTTCCTCATTACTGTGGCAATATTCCCTACCAGTAGTGTAAAAAAAGAAAAAAAAAGTCATCATGAGTCTTGGTGTACAATTGCGTTATTTTATATTGCAGTAGGCTGTACGCAATAAACATCTCATTCCAAGAAATGTATGTATTGCTGTATTTTCAAAAATCACTTCAGCTGCTTTCACGCATATGTTTTCATAGTACATCTTTTCGGTTTATGGCTGAATTTTGACTGTGTTTTCTTTTCTACTGTTTTTATGACTGAGGTAAACTTCCTTTTTGATCGCAGCTAGTTTGAAAATGGTGCCATTTTTCCCTCTTCCCCAGCAGAAAACGTTTCCTTTTTTACTTGATGACCCCCTCCCCCCCTCAAATCCCCTCCCTCCATTGTAGCTACAAGCGTTATTGTAAAACTGAAATAATTTGATCCATCCTTCCACGCTTCGTCATGGCAGAGGGGTGGTTTTGGTGGCTGATACCTCCATTCACCTTTATAGGCTGGACTGCCAGGTTGGATTACGTTTTTTTTCCCACCTTTGTGACCTCCCCTGTATTTGGCATTTCTACTGTAATATTTCAGAGCATAACTCCATACATTTACTACAAAACCCATAGCCCTGTAAAAAATCAGTTTTGGTGCCCTCCCCCGCCCATTTTTTTTCCCCAATTAGTTTTTATATGCATGGTTTTTAGATCATCCTTAGTTCTGAGAGTGTTGTGCCAGTCCCTGCTAGATATAGCTTGAGCCATGGGTTTTAACGGGGGCATTTTATCCATGCTCCTTCGCTTCTGGCTATAAACCTATGTGAGGCAGAGCAAGGGTTGTCACAATCCTGTTGATTGTACCTCAGTGGGAGACCAGTCCTCTGGCTAGCTGTAATGCCTTTAAGGGTGGCTTTGCACAATCAGTTTGGCACAGAGCACATGCAGTGCAGCCCAGAATCTGGGAAAATATATAAATTATGGTAGGAGGCTGGGTGTTTCCATGGTGTATGCAGAAAGACAGGAATTGCTGTATTGGATCAAACAAGTGGCTGGTCAAATCCATTACTCTTTTGCCAGCAATGTCCAGTAGCAGATGTTAAAAAAAAAAATAAAAAAAATAAATAAAAGAACACCAGTTTTGTTTGTCTTCAACCCGAAAGCATTCTATACAGCTCTGTTACGTTTCCTTTATATCCTTTCTCCAGTCACTCTGTCATTCAACTGTTAAAAGATGTCTGATTTTTTTCATTGTGTAATAGATAAGTTCTAATCCATTTAGCTCCTAGCGTATTTTTGTGATTTTCATTAAGTTTGTGGCCTCAGATTTAAATAGACTGGAAATTCTACAGATGTTTACATTATTAGCTATTCAAGCCTTATTATTTATGAAATGTGTACTTTGAACTTGACTGTCAAGCCCCTTGGGGGTCTGACATAGAAGCATACAGAGTAACAACACTAAACTGATTTCTGTGCATTTAGGGGTGTGTATTTCAGAGTTTGATCGGAAAAACTAATTCGTCATGTGTGAACTATGTGTAGGACAAATGCACTGGAATTTTATTACAGCAATGTTACAGCAACTTCTTTCTCTGCATTTGTAGACACTTCGAGCCACTGAAGGGTTAAACCCCCGCAGGCAAACAACATATCACTTTCCTTAAAATGCCATTGGGAAACTGAGATAAATGGTGAAGCATTTTCTGTGTTGACATGATGTTCGCCTGTCCGATTGCATCCTTCCCAACAGACAGCAGAGAAGCAATTACAAAAAAAGACATCTGTGCCAAGGTTTGGCTAGCCGGGGAGGGCAAGCTCTTGTGTTTAAGAGGTAGAGAATCCAATCGATGAAAATGTCTGGGCCTGTTAGCACCAATAAAGCTGAAGGCCACTGGGAAGCTCAGAGAGGGTCTTTTGTTGCGGAGATAGAAAAGAGGCCGAAGCTGTGACACTTGGGGAGGAATAGGGTCAGCTAGTACGATCATCCATCTTCCTCAATGGCAGCTTTCTGTCAGTTTTTAACCCTGCTCAGCAGAGGATCTAAACCTCTATTGTTGGCACCAGCCAATTCTCAGCCAAGTGTAAATGAAGTTAATATTCACTGACCTTATGCATAGCCAATGAAGGCCCTTGATGTCATCCTGGAAATAATGTTATCTGACACTTCAAAAAGCAGATGTTGGCAGGTTGTTTGTGGTTTTTTGCTGAGCCAGTACGCAAAGACGCATTGTTTAGCCACCTCGCGTTTGAACTGATTTCCATAATAACCACAAATAGGCCTTTTTGACCTTAAATTGACATAGTTATGGTTTTAGTTTGCATATCATTATACGCTGCTCACAAAGCCTGGCTAACCTGCACTAAATGGTCTGGGAGAAGTAGCTTGGTTCACTTAGATAAGAAATATACGGGTCAGTGAACAAATTTTATTTATGCTGATAAACAGTGAGTAATTAAAATAGTTTAAATAGTTCAAAGCAGACATTTTTAGAATACGATGAAGAATAGTGTTGATTTTGCAACATACCTTCATGAAAGAAAATATATCACAGAAATGAAAAAAATTATCGCTTTCATGGTTTTTATTTTGAAAGGCCTATTAAAAGCAATGGTTAAGGTCTTCCTTTGTCTCCAGTAATATTTTGTCATGGTGAAACGTGATTATTCTAATATTGTTTTAATCACAGAAAGTTAAACAGTTTTCATAGGTTCCACTTTGCCAGAAGTTTATTTAAGACAGATGTGTACTGACGGTAACTGCATATTATGCAGTGCATTTCTTCCAGGTAGATCCCCAAACCTTCCACAGACTTTTACGAACAGAACGCATCCTCACTCCTCTTGCATAAAAGCCAGTGTCAAACATCTGTTGTAACTCTGGGGTGACACACCATGGCTCTTTTTAAGGCACAGTGGTGCTTCTCAGCAGCCAGTGGTTCTGATTTGAGAAAGTACATAAGCATGTATCATGCATGGGAGGTGAAAAGTGGTTTGATTTGGTTTTTTTTTTTTTTTTCCTTGTAAATGAGCTATAATCCTGGCTCACATGTGCTTTACCTTATGAGAGATGAGCATAATGGCTTATGCACTATAAAGTGCAGATGCAGGATGGGTAGTCATTATTAATCAAACTTTTCAGCTGTATCCAGCAATGAACTTTGCACAACCTTGTTTTTACCTGCTGTGTACAGAACACAGCAGCAGGTAACAGAAAACTAGAAAACTCTCTATAATGCCACAGCATTAGTTTTAAAAATAGGTTTGAATGATGATTGTAGTATAGTTAGCACCTGTCAGGCTGCAATCCATACCTGTCCTTTTGAAAAAGAAGTCAAAGTGCCATGGCTTTTTTTTTTTTTTTTTTTTTTGTGTGTGTCAAAGAATGAGTTAATGCTTGAACTGAGGAAGCCCGCAGTTGCTTGGGAGACAATTATCTGACAAGCTGGCAAAGATGAGAAATACCAGAACAGATCTGCATCTAATTGAAATCACTCAGATCTGATCTTAAGATAAACAGTCCTAGGATTTTTGGAAACTATATTATTGATTGTGTTCTTCCCATCAGTTATGTTTGTTTGTACCTGTTAAAGATGTGAACATGTTTCCTGTAGTAACAGATTTACTTCGCGACTCATCAGCTGGAGATTTCTCTGTATGCCTTTGCTTGATACTAACTCACATCAGATTTGGTTTGGGAAAAAAAAAAAAAAAAAGAGAGAAATAAATTCACTACGTTTCTGGATGAAATTTTAAGAAATTATGATTGGTTTTGTTTGAAGTACAGCACCATATTTCATTAGCTTCCGGTTATTTGTGTGCTGGCTCTGACATACGATGGCTCAGTCATGTAGCTCGGGTGATTAAAAGGCTACTTTTCGTTTGGACCTCTTTTAATGGGGTATCTGATAGGGCTAATTTGTCCAGATAAATTAACTCAGATTCCCCCCCCTCCCCAATCCTATATTCAGTCCATTCTACAGTCATTCTGAAATTACCTGAAGTTAGAAGAAAAATTCTGAAATAAAGAATTACTGAACAGTATGGAAAGAGCAATGAGCCAGAGAACATTGAAAGCAATGAGGCACCTTAGCGAGCCTTTAACAAGCCCTAAGTCTGCTAAGCAAGCAAATTAATTTGTTTAAGACTTTACAAAAGACCCCCCATCTCTTCTGTAAGTTATATTGAGCAATAACCAGATTGAGTCACATTTTGATTTTACTACACTGCTGTAAATTGATTGATTTCTGGCTCAGTTTTGGTAATCTGTCCCTTTGTCAGGCTTTATCCTATAAAAACTGTATAATGCCAAAAAACCCCACCAAACTGACCCAATTGTGCCCTCTCCTCCAGCAGAAATGGATACTGAAGTATAGAAGTTTATTTCTCATTTCTGGGATGAGACTGTGAAAGAGAAATTTGCCTTTGTGAATTAAGCCATGGGCAGATTGATTCATTTCATCCTGTCGGTATTGAATATTGTTCCTGTTTTAGTTGAAAGTTTGCAAAATGCTAGCTTTCCATGGGCAGGCTGCTAGGGAAGTGATCCAAAAATAATGTAAATTGAAAGTGTTTGGTTTAATGTACTTTCCTGTTTGTTTGTGGGTTGCTTTCTTTCTTTCTG
>VYXH01012651.1:185821-266990 GCA_013397275.1 Burhinus bistriatus | reverse complement strand
CTCCTTTAAACAAAACAGAACAAAACAAAAGATGCTTTGGACTAAATGTCAGCAGAAAATTCATTAGGGGGGTAGTGACACAGATAGCTGTGAGCTGCAGGGGTGTGGGGAGGTAGCTGGTGGTGTCTCTCTTGCTGTCCGAAGGCAGGAATAAAAGCCTGGCAGTACCAGCAGCTGGTTTGCTGGTGACATTGTCCCCGTGTCTGGCTGCTTTTGTGGAGGAAGCCTAGCACGTACTGTGAATCTGATGTTCTTGCTCGGAGCTAGGTTGATGTTGCTCCTGGTTAATCTCATCTGTAAGGGGTGAGGTCTTCAACAGCAGATTTTTTTGGCCCATTCTGTTGTTTAGAATAATAGATAATTTTCACCTCTGGACCCTGGGCCTCTGCAGAAATAGCCTGTATGGATCTGAGTTCATTCTGTATTGCGTTGTCAGCAGAGCAGTGATTTCCTTTGACAGTTACACCAGTGGGGAAGAGAAGAATGGAATTAGGTATGAAAAATTGCTTTGTTCTCTGGAGTTTCTAGAAGTCGTCTTTGAAGCTGTAGTGTGAAATCTCTAGCACATCTGCAGATAATTTATACTAATAAAGACTAAACGGCAAAACTGTGTTGGAGAAAATAATATTGGAAGAAAAAAGCACAAAAAATCAATTGTATGAGGAGACGGAATATTTAGTACTGAGTCATCTTCCCCAATCAGTAGGAAAATGGATTATATGACTAATAAAGAATCACCTGAAAGAGAACAGTTAAACCATGTACCATTTTGTTGGACAGATCGGAAATACTGTAAATAACCCACCAGTAATGAAATATGTGATTTTATAACTAACAAAATTTGCCATATGGGGGAAAAAAATTCCCAATTAAATGTACCGCTTTATTCTTTTGTATACTAACAAGGCTATTCATTTGGCTTTTTTTTTTTTTTTTCTTTTTTTAAGTCAGTAATATAATTTATTCCACCCACACAAAGCATTGAACTGCTTAAAGCACCTGCTGTCAAACTGGAGCCTGGGGATATGTCCTCGAGGAGAGGGAAGGGGAGGGTATGTCGATGAGGAGGGACTGTGGACAGGTGAGGAGGTGCCATCTGAGGGCACGATTCTGGGCAGGGCCTGAGCTTGAGGATGGAGATGTTTCTCAGCCTTCACCCTGTACTTCAGAGGGCCAGGCACTGGATGTGCCAACAGGTGAATATAAGGGTAAAGCAGGGTTTTTCATCACTGCGGTAGGCATATTGTTTAATGGTTTGCATACCACAGCAAAGTGGTATCTGAGTGCTGTGCAAATAGCCAGCGTCTCAGCCAGCGTGCGGTGCGTGGCTGGGTGCTGCCATCGTTAATGACACAGGATCACACAGGCATCCTTGGTTTGCGCAACGAGTTCTTTACTTAGGGCTTTGCCTTTGTTTCATAAAGTCAATAATGCAGATGCCTGAGAATGAAGGTGAGGCCTGACCTTGTCCCCTTGAAGTGACTGGGAGATTTCTTTGTCTTTCATAAGAGCTAAGGCCTACTTCCTGCTGCTGTTTTGATTTATCCACAACAGTTTTCAAAGTGCCTTTCACACACACAAAAAATAACCGTTTAAATAGATTAAATATCACTGATAAACGTTGTGGAAATGCCTTTCATAAATAATAAAAAAAAGAAGGGTTCGTTTGTAAGTGTGGCCATATTCTTATTTAGTGGAGGAGAACAAGGTGCGTTCTCTTGCCTGCTGCGTGCTGCTCCTCTTTCTCCTCAAATGGCAGAGGGTGTGACAAAGGTTAGGTTTTTGTACTACCCATGC
The DNA here is from genome assembly GCA_013397275.1 of Burhinus bistriatus. NCBI lineage: Eukaryota > Metazoa > Chordata > Aves > Charadriiformes > Burhinidae > Burhinus > Burhinus bistriatus. Next base: position 265,193 of record VYXH01012651.1, on the reverse strand, counting down.
AAAAGGGTGTTTTATCCATATGGCAAGAGAGGCAGGAACTGTGTAATGTCACTTAAGGAAAAAAAAAAAAAGATACAATTTAAATTTATGATCTGGACCTAAGGCGACTGAGCTCTGTGCTTCTCATTAAGCAAGCTGGAATGTCTCTTTTCTCTCGCCACCATCCCTAAGTGCCTGCAAAATTGGAAATTAAAAGATGAGTTCAGTAGAAGAAGAAGGGTTCCAAATCTGAGAATTTACTGCTTTTTTTGTTTGTTTGTTTGTTTTTTTTTCTTTTAACTTCTTAACCTTTAGACAGGCTTGCATAGCTCATGTAGATGAAATTAATTGGGTCCCCACAAAATCAAGAATGTCTGAAATCATCATTATTCTTTAATCTCTGTGTATGCATTTGTTCAGTGTCTGAAATGTAGTTGGGTCATCTTTTCAAACTATTTTCCACAACTGCAAGGACTAGAAGCCATTTTTTCCTTAAGCTAGAGTTTAGATGGTCATTCAGAAACAACAATAACAACAAACCCATGTGCTTCTTAAAACTGGAATGTAAAATAGATTATCAATTGCTTTAAGATTAAGAACAAAAAAAAAAAAAAAGAAGTATTGGCAACTTTATATACACAAGGGTATTTGATTCTGAAGTCGACGTGTTAAAACCCATGCAAAGTTCTTTTTTTCACTTTTGGTCATATCAGTTTGGGATTCTTTTGCTGTTTTTTTTAAAACATGCTTTTGGTCTCGACAAATCAATGTCTCTCGAAAGAGTAAGTCCAGGATCCTCGCTCATCTCATACACCAGCAACAGGACTGCTTAGGAAGCTGTGACAGTGTAATCATAATGACTGTGAGTGGCTTTTACCTGCATAAAACCATCGTAGGGAAAGTGTCTGAAAGGGTGGGAGAATGTGTATTTGTTGCATAGGTGTAATGGAGGACATAATCTAATTTGTGGAAACACTGTTGCTACTGGTGAGGAATAGGGAGAAGAGAAACCTCTTGGAGCTTTGAAAGTCTGTAAGTAAAGACTGAGTTTTTATGGCTGGTGAACAGCAAAACCATCCTTTTTCTGGCAAACTGGGTTTATTTGCTGCAGAATTCACCAAGCAGGCCATACACATGGACTGTTGTCTCTCTCCCATATGACTATTTGTAGAGGCTCTTTTGGAGTGAAATCTTGCTACAGCCTGCGTGTGTAAAATATCCTCAATGGCCAGACTGTAGAGGAGGATGTTGAGCACATGAGGTCTGGCTTTTTCACAGCTCCTTGCATGCAGCACATCAGGGAGCACAGGACTTGCATTCCAATGTCTGTGTAATTGGAGTCTCCCTATGGGCAAAATTTAGGTTAAGAGCAAGGAAATATCTTTCTACACTGAGCGGCAGAAGGTTTCTAGTCAGGGCACACCTGTTCCTCCATGCTGAAGAGAGCAGGATAAAACAGGAATTGTTGGTGGAGAACATGCATGTGAAGGGGAATCTAGGTTTAAAAGTGATTTAAACTAAACAGGAACAAGTCTTATTCTGTTTGCATGGATTTAATCAGGAACAACTGCATGTGAAGACCGCAGTGATCCTCAGCTTGCAAATCAGATGTTTAGCTGTGATTTGTAATGTCTGGTCTCTTTACCACTGACTGCTAAATGGGAATAAATTGTTGGATATGCAATACCAATCTCATTATTTCAGAACTGTATTTCACTGCATTTTCTACTTCACATGTAATTTTTTACTTCCACTTAAGTAATGCACAGTGCTCTCAGTATACAGCCCTAGAAGTTTACAGCCTTGCTGCTGCTGCTCATTTATGTTATGGCATCTAACCTTCCTGGAATGATCAGCTCCTGCTCTGCTGTATTAACTGAAATGCTCTATCCTGGTGATAACCCATCATTCACTGAATTTCTTTGCACCACTGGGGACAAAGAGAAAGGGTAACTTTTAATTCTGTGCTAAAAATGAAGTGCAGGAATTCAGTAAAGTTATGCTGGACAATAAAATAAGTCTGAATTTGCCTCATTGTGTGAAGTGCCTCTTGCCCGCTCTTGTAGTGTTATCATGAGCTTTAAGCCTACTTGCTCCTGTACAGTATGAGCTCCTGGAGAAATACATTTAAGTTTTCTTTTCTTGAATTTTTTAGAGGGTGAGCTGTCAAACACTTCTGACATTTGACAAATGCTGTGTAGTTAAGGATACTAAAAGAAGATAATAAGTGATAATGGATAATCAAAAAAGGAAAATGGAAATGGTCATATTTTAAATACTCCAGTGCCAATAAGTAGACATCGACCTCCTGTTGTTAACCTTTCTGTATGCCCATCATTCATTAGGCAGGGAGTTTAAAGTTTTTTGTTGCGATGTGTTTTTCAGATGTGGGCTATTTGTTTGGGGCTGTGTGAGAGTCCAAAGTAATCTGCTTGCTCCAGAGGAAGAAAGTAATGCCTTCTAGGGAGTATTCTTCTCGGACTAAGAGAATGTCTTTCTATTTTTGTTGCAAAGCTATCACCTACAGTGCACTTCAGGCCTGAAGGGGATCATCTTGATGGAGGAAAAAATGGTTGTTCTTTTATTACTAAAACACAGTGTATTATGATTGTGCCTGTCCTTGCTGCTGCACAGAGGCATCCCATTTAAAGTCATTAAAAACTCATTGATACATTTATTCTCACCACAATGCACTAATAGCATTCAAAGCCATTAGTAGCTGGCTATTGTGCATTTGCAAAAAGTTGCAGTGCTAGGTCAGCACACATGCTACTTTTCTGTGATAAATGAGCAATATTAACATATCAGGCCAGAAACAGATTAAAAATATTTATAGCGTCAGCTTTCTGTCTTACATTTTACTTTTTTTTTTTTCACTCTTGCTACGATTCTGAGGTAGGTGCTAATTAGCTTATCATATGGGTATAGTCATTCTACATTATTATTTCCGATTTGAAATAATGATTCAACATACACAAACTTACAAAATGAAGCAATGTAGTAAATTATAACCCTCTAACATCATCAGAACTCTCATACTCCTTGCTGCCTCAGTAAGCACAAAGAGTTAATATGCTCTCACAGCACATTGCTAGAAATTCAGAAAAAAACAAAATTATGTGTAATTCAGGGACAAACAAAATAATTTTCTGCCTATTTATAGAATGACCCCTTTTAATTTGGTCACTGGGACAACTAGGAAGTTCCTAAAATCATAAACTTTGCATGAAAAACATCACTTCCTACAAAATATTCCAATGTATGCATGTTTTCCTGCCCCCACAGCTTATTTGCATGAGATAGGTTCATCCATGTTTCCATGAAAATGAATGCCAAACCTCCTGCTGAATTTATTTATCAAATGTTGCATAAAAACTGGATGCCATGTTCTGTTCAGCTATTCCCACTGGGTTTTCATTGGCGGAAGTTAAAAGGTGAAATTTTGGTCTTGCTGAAGTGAATGACATGAATCTTAGTTTAATTCGACCAGGAGTTGACTCAAAGTATTCTGCTTATTATATCATATTCATTTCCATGACAGCTAATTGTGATGTCACAAAGACAGACATCAAGAGGAGGGACATTTCTAAGACACATAGATAATGATTTATTTTAAACATGTCCTGTAATAAAGGAAAAGAAACGGTGGAAAATCAGTGTTTACCGGTATTTCAAAACTTGCTGTTAGGAAGAGTTGGTATTTTTATTAGGCAGTGGTGAAAATGAAAAGGAAGATTATCAATTTCTTCATGATTTTTAGCATAATTGTAATGAATATCTACATATGCCAGTTTGCTATACTAAATTTTGATCTGAAGAATGGGCAGGACACTGACGGTATAAGATCAAGGTTTGTCTTTCTATTTTGATTCCAGAAGTGTTGTCCACTGTCACAGGAGAAGTGAACTTAATCAGACGTGACTTAACTTTACATCTGCGCAGGAGGTTATCTCTTGTAAAAGGGTAGACTTGTGAATGAAACCTTTGTCTTCAGCTTCCTTGTAATCCTGCAGTACAGTTGAGCATGTTAGCTCAGTTGGAATAATGTGCTGATTTTCTAAAGATGAAAAAGAATTTTAACCCCTTTCCTCTTTTTAAGTTCTCGATTCTATACTTCCTTAGATTTCACACTACCTGCCTTGGTTTTAGCAACTCTGATTTCAGTCTGTCACCTTCCCTGGCTAAATATAAAAAAATGATACGCTCCTCTTCTTGAAGGAGAATATTCAAAAAATGCAATCCCGGTGAGAGTGCTGTTTTGTAACAGCAGGGGTTCTTTTTTCCTGTCATTTTCTTAATTCAGTCTCTGTTTCAAATCTTTATCAGCACCTGTCTTTTTAAGGAAACAGATTAAAATGTTTCAGGGTAAATGGAGGATTGATCTGGTGTGAATGTACAGCTTCTGTGCTTTTTCAGGGCATGCAGTTATGAACAGGGATACCACATGCTTTAACATTCTTACTGACTCTAACTGCTTTGCTTCCTTGCCTTTGTGCATGCTGATTTTAGTTCTCCTTGCACCCTATTAGGCATAAATTAAATGTATATTTAAAAAGAAAGTATGTATTTTTTTTTACAAAAGGGAGCATGTGAGGCTGTTATATGAAATGTTGGATCATCCAGCTGGTGCTGGAGAGGGGTTATCTGTTAGGAAACTACGGAGATATACAAGGAGCAAATACTAAAGATATTTGGTTTAATAAAATGATAACAATATTCTGAAATATTACAAAATATATTGCTGTAGCTCAAATATATTGATGACTGTCTGAGTAGGTTAGAGATAAAAGCAGTAGACATGCATTTGCTCTGTTTGCTCTCATTTAATTTCATCATAGTGAGTCACATAGGCATCAAGATTTATATGCATCTGATAAGTAGTCAGGATAGAGAGTGCTAATGATGGTTGTAATGCTTTCTAGAATTCTATTTCTTCTGACTTTGGTTGACATTGTGACTCTAAATACTGCAAGCTCTGTAAATTAGAAAGTAGAAGACAGAGGAGGGGAGAACCTGCCTCAGAATTCACATCATATTCATCAATATTTAGCCATCCATAGGTTGATTTTTTTAATTTTATTTTTTTTTTTCCCCCTGTGTGTCTGGACAGGCAGAATGCACAGTGCTTCTCAGGGAATATTTATCAGATTGGAGTGTGCGTATATCAGGAAAAATTCAGGGAAAGTAAGGCATAAAACATGCTGAGGTTTTTTGTACATGCAAGGAACTTTTAGCATTTATCCTTCAATTCAAAGAAAATCCTTTTCATCAGTGATCAGTGCAGAATGGAGAGAACTGGCTGAGTCTTACTGATTCACGTGGGACAACTGTCTCCAGCACAATCTGTTTATGCTGATGGCCCTAGCACTGACACGACAGATGCTTGGAAAGCTGCTGTCTCTACTGCCACTGTTGTTGACACCATTGCAAATTCTTAAAGGAAAGTTGCAATGAGTCTTAATCTGGTTGAAAAAAAGACGCACAGTAAAAACAAGGCAGTCTTTTACAGCCTGATCCTATGGGATCTCTGTTGCTATCACATGCTTTTGGATGGTCTTAACTGTAGGTATTGTGGGTTGAAGGTCTCTTTAAATGGCTGTGGTGTTGGTTAATAGGAGAATTCGGAATATTTCAAAGTGTTTACACATCTCTTGCCATCTTCATTTATATGACTTGGATGTCTGCTGCTGTTGTAGCAGTGGTCCTTAGAGGAACTGCTTTTCCAGGACGTGAACAAAGACAGGAGCGACAGTACTGCAGCCAGAAAAAACATGGAAAAAGGTAGCTATGGGCAATTTCCACAGCTGTTAATAAGTAGCAAGAGCAAGTATAGCACACAAAATCAATAAAACCCCCTTGTCTATCTGCCCTCTTACCTCTACGACCCTCTCCTGAAACCCACAAGAAAAGAGATGCAGGAATAAAGCGTTTATCTTCAGTGTGCCTGTCTCTTAGGTATATCCTATGGCTGACAGCAGGGCTCTTTTCCACTGTATCATTTCATGCTTGTTTTGGTGGAGGTGTAGAGAAGAAAGTCAGTTCTTCCATTTAATTCTATTGGCTGTTAGAAAGTATCCTCCATTCTAGTGATATTTTCCTTTAAGGAGTTTAAATTCTTCTGAAATGGCATAGATTTTACTGAAGGCTGTTGTTCCTGTTTAGCATATTAATGCCTACATGTTTCAACCAGACTCAAGAAGAGAAATCAGTTGATTCTGAGGTGCTACACTGAATGGGAATGTATCCCCCTTTGCTCCTATTGTTCATTATTTAACCAGAGAGGATAGAGGAAACAAAAGAAATGAAATGAGTTGGCTATGGTCACAAAGCTGTTAGGAGCCAATGTGGGGAATACAAATACAAATTTTGATGTAGTACCCTTGTTACTGAGCAATGCTACTTCTAAGTAATTTTCTTCTATGAAGAAGACTGCTTAGCCTGCAAAACTGGCCAAATACCTATTGTAGTTAATGTAGTAATAGAATGAAATCTCAAAATGAAACAAAATCAGATGTGGATTTGGTCCACTTCCACTTCTACTTTATACCTCTGCTTAAAATGGAACAGAGGCCATAAAACCTAAATTTTCAGGCTGTACTATACCTCATCATGACTAACGAAAGTTGAAACAGAGTAGGGTATCCACCTTTCTGCAGCTTTTCCTATGAAATCTACTTGTAGTTTGATGGTTGCCATTGGAAAGAGAAGGATACAAAAATAGACATTAGGCTTATAGACATTTGAATAAATTAATTTTGAAGAAAAGCCAGTATTTTGAGTTTTACTCAAACATATGCAACCATCTGGAACAACGTATGAAAAGAACAACTAAGCTTCTCTTTTTAAACACTTTTCATGATGTGACATAAGGACATTGTACATATATATTGTTGTCAACGTGGTCACTTCAGAGTAAGGGCCTATGAAGACAGACCCAGTGAAAAAGTATGTTATGTTCCCTAGTGAGGGAATAGTCATTCAAAATTGGCAGATAGGTTCAGTGTGCTCAGTGCCAGGAAGCCAGGCTGAAGAAGACAAGGCAGTAAGATGCTGGAAAGCCTGGAAGAATACAGATTCTCTAATACAAAAATGAGAAGCTAGAAAAGACAAGATGAATTATCATGACGATGAGTTACTGTGGTCATCTTCTTTCAAGGAATAGGTACTTCAATGAAAATTTACCCAAGTTCATTGAAAATGTAAAACAATTTTATTTAAAGAAATAGAGAATAAAGAAAATGACTGCAGTTTTAATCTGTTTTTGATGCAAAGAGAAAATTAAGGAGATAATGCAGATGTATGGCTTGCCAAGTGTTATATTATTCTTTTATGCAGAAAAATTGCCTTTTCCCATCCCACTGAAGTATTTAAGCATGGCTACAGCCTTAATAAAGTAAATCTAAAACCCACAGAATTAAGGTAACTCTCCAGAAATTTAGGAACTAAAAGCAGCAGAAGTTTGCATCACCTGTTTGACCTTCGAGAGAACAGCAGTGCAATCAATCTTCTAAGTTTAACAGAACTGGCATAAAACTCAAACAGGAGACATAAATTTTGCTGCACATGCAAAAAGCTGCATGTAAATGGACTATATACCTGTCGAATCTTTAGCTGAACAATATAGACTGAGATAATACCAAAACTCAATCCCTTCCTCAAGTTTTCTGTTATTGGATTTGATTTACGAGTAAAACCACATAAACCCTACCTGATCTTGTATTCTGAGGTTTTTCTATGTCCCCTGTTCCCTTCTGATTTCCTTATCTGAAAGATAAGGTGCTTCGCTTTTTTATGTTGGTGGGAGCTACTCATCTACCAGCATGGCTTGTAATTTGTTGTATTCATTCTTAAGGTTGTGAGATTTTTGGGGTTTTTGGGGTTTGTTTTGGTTTGGTTTTTTTTAAGCAGGGCAGAACACAGGAACTCTTTTATTTCTGTGCAAAATCTTAAGTCTGCCAACCTGTTACAGAGTGTTACAAAGAGAAAAGGAGTATTTTATTTTCATATGTCAGTGGACATAAATAAAAATGCTATGTGCTTAAGCACTGTCAGGAACAATTTATATTAAGTTTTAGGACAATTACTATACGATCGATTAGACTATGGGCTTTGCTGCCAAAGGATGTTGTAGAAACATCATCATGGAAAAGGTCAAGAATCTGTATTTCTGAATTGTACAACAGTAGCCCTTAATTCTGAAAACCAGCTACGGCTGATGGAAAATTTTGTAGCAGCTTCACTGCAAATAAAAAGCAGAAGCTGTAAGTGCAAATAAAAAGCAGAGGCTGTAAGTGAATTCAGTATTAAAAAAATAAAAGGAAAAAAAAGGAAAAAAGCAATCAGTACAGCAACCCGAGCATTACCTATTTTCACATTAAATTCCCTTTCTTTTCCCACTAGCTCCCATTTTCAGACTTTGATGAAACAGTTTTTTTGATTGCTAATCCACAAGACGTGCTATGTTCAGGACTGAAGGAGGATGAGTGAAAATCCAGCACTAAGTACGGGCTGTTTGAAACCTCTGGTACTACTGGAAAAGCATAAGTGCAGAGGACAGATGGGAGGATGTATTGGTTTAAGTACATCCAGAGATACTTGTTGGGAACCTTACTGGTTAAAAACCGGTATGCCTGCAGTGGTGAAATACGTTTGGCTTCGTTCTTGCAAATATGTACAATAAAGTCACCCTGTGTGACACTGACATCAAATGTGTGGGTACACATAGTCAGAAACGGTCCCTGCATTTGAGGAAGATTCCAGTGAGCTTTGTGTTCTTTTTACATCTCAGAGCTCCTTGCTCTGAACAGAATTTTGTTTTATTTTGACAAAGTTATCAGTAATTATCAAGTATCTTAAAAGCTGTATGTTAAATGCGGAATAGAGTTTCAACCACTTATGGACCTTGTAGGAGAAGGAAACCAAAAATACACAAAAATGCCCTTATAATTCAACATCAGAATTAGTGGCTGGGCAAAGGGATTGGCACCTTTTGTAGTGCGGGAAGTAGAATGTTAATTAGGGATTCCCAGATCCCCCAGAAGAGTCCATAATTAATGCTTGTTGTAGCTTCGTGCATATAGTGGCAAAAAGCCCAATATATGGCTTTTGCATCTGCTATTTCAGTGATGTCATATGTTAGTTTGTTCCAAAGTTTGAAGAAAGATGAGACATGGAAAGACAAATAGAGGTTGTTTTTTTTTTTCTTCTTTTAAGAATCAATATGTACTTGATAAAGTCTTTAATAACTCAACTTTCTGCAGTCACTAACAACTGAGAATGTTTACTTGTTCTTGGCTTCACCCAAACTATTTGCTACTCCTACCATTCATTTTTGGACACATAATAGGCCAGTAGAGAGGGTTATATCATTGAAATATGAATGCTCATGAAGCATGCACATGTGCACACGTGTGCCCACAAACATAGACATGCTTGTTTGTGTAGAATTAAGGTTCTTCAAATCTGTATTCTATCTATACTGCTGCTGTAATGTAGTAAATTGGCAGCTAACGTTTGCATTCATATCGAATTAATTTTCATCATCTTCCACATAAACATCATATTAGCCTAACATAATCATAAACAACTTAACTTCACCAGTATTTTATTTTGAATTTAGATAACTAGTTATAGTACACCAGTTCTCTACTCAAAGGCTCAGATATGCCAACTCAGCTTGCTATCTCATTCCCTGGAGGCATACAATACTCATTTCAGTTCAGTCACTGAGGCTTTGTGTGACAAGCTATAAAAAGCTCTACAACGCTATGTGTATGGATCTATTTGGTACTCGATAGAGGCAGGTCTGATAGAGAATTGTGGATAATCTGCTCTTCTCATTTCTCATCACTACCCACCTATCATAGGGTGCTAGATAAACTGCTTGCATATGAAAACAGGAGATATTTTATGAGGCTATGAAGTTGGGTGTCATTTAAGGATTACTGGTAATTTTTATGACTGGATGCTTTGTATGTTGGCATGTCCGGGTAAGTAACTGAGAGCAGGATTTATTTTGAAGCTGTCGCCTGGAGAGCCATTTCACTGACCGTTTGCAAGAGGCTGGGGTAGGGTTCATAAACATTGTTTGTCTGGTCTTGTTTGAGGTGGTGTATAGTACACAAGACATCTGTGTGGGCTGGCAGAAGTGATACAGGAGTCACAGAATACTCTTTTGGACCCATTAGCTGGGGACCTGGAAGGATAGCCTTTCTCAGACTGGGCTATGCAGTTGTGTTTAGGCAGCTCAGAACTGAGCCCTAGATCTCCATAGACTCCAATTAGAATTATCTACTCATTACACATGTAAGCACTAACATATTGACACTGAAATTTAGTTGTTGTAATCTTGGAAGTAATCACATCCTGAATATTTGATCTGTGGCCTGTTGTCAGCTAGGCAGTGGAGATGAGGGGATTAGTTTGGACGACCTCTCTAAAAATAGTCCCGCTCTGTATCACATTGCTGCAGTTTCTGTTGATGTTTCCCTCCCAACAGCCCCTTTTTTCCTGCTGAAGTCTTCAAGGCAGACTCAGGGCGCCCAGGTCCCAATCTGACTTTGTATTTAAATCCAGTGTCAAGAGTTGGCCAACCTTTTTCCTTTGTGTAGCTTTCCTGTCACTGTCTCAGAGGAGACCCATTTGAGATCAGTAGGTCTGTTGGACTAGTGTGCTTGCTCGTGATAAGGAGCTGTGTTGTGTAATGGAAATTCGGCTGGCTGAGCAATTAGAAAACTTGGGAAGAGAAGGGGAGGAGCTGAGCCCTGAGCGAGGACTGCATGCCTGTGTTGTTTCCCATTGCGCAGCCCCATTCCTTGACTCCTAGTGGACCTCCACAGCCACTCTGGTCTCTGAATTTGTTCCATCTTTGTTTTTCTTATAAAATTAACTTAAATTAAAGTTTAATTATATTTGTGTTTTTATTATTCAGAAAAAAACATTAATATTTAACACAAAAAATTGCAAGAATGAGGAGGAAGGACAGTGGCACTAGAGGACCAGTTTGCTTTTGGGTAATGTAGCAGAACTGAAGATGGAAATGTATTAGAGCCCAGGGAGATATCAGGGAATACTTTCTATCATTGACAATACCTGCTGTCCCCTGGGCCATTGCCATGACTTTCACGCCTTCTTGAGATATGTTTTATTTCTTCCTTGGCAGTCCATCCTTTTGAGAATGAATGAATGATTTTTGAATAGACCTGCCTAATTGAAAGCCTTGAATTCCACCCTAAGTGGAAAACTGAATTCTGCCATGGGCTGTGAGGGCGCTTCCCTAAAATGAAGAGTATTTCTTCTGGGAGCTGCATACATGTTATATGAGGACAAACTGGTCCCCGTTGCCTGTTATTGAGCTTTATATAAATTTGCTTTTTCTCCCCCACTTCTGTAAACCAGCTTTTCTTTTCTTTGTTTTATTTTGTTTTCTTTTTTTTTTGTTTGTGATTGTAACAACTTGCTCCCTTCATTGTTTCTTTTTCAGTATCCTGCTCTTTTTCAAAGAATTGCCTAGTTCCTTGAGTACTGAAGAACCACATCTATAAATTTGTCTTTCTAACAAGCTGCACAGAGCTGTTTGAAGAATTACTTGCAGAGTAAAAAAATCATTTGAGTTACAAATTGTTCACAATTAGGATGCTGAATCAGTTCTACGTGTGTTAGATAATTTATGTACTGATTCGTCAATCAAAGCCAACAATTAAGGCTTGTCCAAATAAAGAATCCATGTTTTCCCCTCATGATGATGTAACTAGCAAGGAGCATGGAACAATAGGAGTGAATCTGTAAAGCAGAACAGTCCTGAGGACTTGATGTCCATGCTAAATAAATTTCGGGGGGGGCGTTATTTGGGGTAGGTCTAATCCGATCCAATTGTGGTTGGAGTGCATTAGTTTCACTCTTGGAGGACATCTTCTGGTTATTTTCCTCTGAAAGCAAACCAGTTCACATGCTCTGAGATGACTCTGATGTGAGCCAAAATGTGGTAAGCAGGGATGACCGGGAAATCACTTCGAAAGTGCACTCTGGATCCAAACAAAAGTGTTAATGTGGATGCATTCATGTTATACTAGCATTCTTTCTATTCCCTTTCAGTTTTTAAAAGTTGAAATCCAAGACACAAATAAATAACCATAGTAAAAACCACAAATAAGCATTCTAAGTTTCCAAATCCTTAAAAGTTTTGTAAATGCCTTGGAGTATCAGTATTCTTGGAAATATACCTGACAGCTGGCCAGACACAATGGAGATTGTTCATGTGTCTATACTGCAGTCTCTGCTATGACATACCTGAGCTGGCTATGTAGTCAGTGACACCTGCACATAGCCCCTGTAACAGTTGGTGTTTGGAATGTGCTATTTACTCAGCTTCTTGGGCTTTTGAAAGCCACACAGAGTTGTCTGCTGCTGTGGTATTACTGTCAGCATTATTCAGATTCAGTGTTGGTGTGGCTGTATGTGTACAAGCTACAGCTGTGTAAGGAATTGTGTGGAAATAGGTACTAGGTATACTTTCTTATAAGAAATAAAACTTGCTTTAACATTCAGGTGAATAGTCACTTGGACGAACTCTAGTAGTTTATGAAAAATAATGTGATAAATTCATGAAAGAAAAGTTCATCAAGGGATATTAAGCAAAGAGATGGAGATGGCTGGTAGCTCATGATTGCTAGTGCCTGGTTGTTGGACACAGGTCCCCTCTGCCTCTGCCCTGCTCTTTCTTTCTTTTTGTAGGCATCTGGCATACGTCATGGCCAGAAACAAGCTAGTGGTCTAGGGGGACCTTTGATCATCCTCATTTGCCTTGTCTTTATTGCATGATTCAGGTCATCCATTGTCTAAGACACCCATTACTTCAATGGGTTTGGATCAAACCCTCAGGGCTGTAATTGCTGGGCTGAGTAATGCCAATTTTTTTGGAAATTTGCAGAGAACTATGATTGCACACATTTCCAGTGAACCCGGGCATTGTATGTGCACAGAGCTGTTCTCTTAGGGGGTTTAAAGGATTAAACGTAATAGTAGTGTACACTGAAACAGAAAGTGTGATAATCTTAGTTAAAGAGCTTGATTAGGTGGCAGAAGCAGCGTGGAAGTTCACAGCGTTTTCAGTGAAAAAAATCTTTTGTATGGTTAGATGAATATCCTCTTGTCTTCTCCAGCATAAAGAAAGTTCATGTTTTAAGATTACTCCATGCTGGCTTCATAAAGCTTCCTTGGATATCTAGCTCCTTTGTTTTGCAGTGGGGTTTAATCATTTGCAGAAAATGCTTGTTGTATCATACACTCTTCAACCATGCACATTATCCCTTAATTATATACCACTAAGCCCCTCTTGACTATAAGATATGTTGTTTGTCCAAACGCACTTACAAATCCATTTTCTTATCAGTTCTTTGCTGAACATTTACACAACAGGGTACTGTTTAAATATGAAAATAAATCTTTTTTAAAAAAATTGTTTGACCCACCCACCTGGCCTCCATCTGTGATTGTTCTGTCTCTGCAATCTGTTGTCTGCTTTTCCTCAGCATGTCCTTTATCTTTTTGGATGGCTGTTATCTTTGAGCGGCTTTATTGCTCCTCCCTATTTTCTCTGTGCTTAGTAGAAAGTGACATTTCCAAATCATAAGGATCAGCCAGGCAGATTTGATACGCTCACTGCTATAAGACACACTTCTGCTCAGAGTATGCAATTAGTAAAGACAACTTCATTTCACAGTATCACAACTCATGCTGTACTATTTGGAATTAAAGCATTGTGTGAATCTGGGAAGTTTTCTCATAAAAACTTGTAGCAGATAAATCTGTCAGAGTTAGCAATGTTTTTTCTTACCACAGACTTACTGAAGCAAACCCAGAAAAAGTTTCTTCATGTTTTATTCCAGTTCAGTTTCATATCAGTGAATTGCTATGGTAATGCTTTTCCTTTATATTTTTATTTTTATTTTTTCATTAAAGGGGAGCTGTGTGCTTGTAATCTCTTAATAGATAGGTACTCTAATCTTTATCTAAAGAGGTTAAATCCATTTTTATTTTGAAAGATTATAGTTAAATACTTACACAGACAGTTTAAATTTCCAATCTATGCACTGATAAGAATTTTTTTGGCTTCAGTGAACCTGGAAGGGAATCCCTTCTTAAAGAAATTAGAGTGCATTTTTTGTTTCCTTTCTGGAAGTATTTCTATTTTTTCCCATTCCAAGACAAATGTAACTGTGGAGAACACTTGTTTTTTTGCATTTAAGTTCCTCCAAAAGCATCACAAATGCTTGATAGGCATAAGCGTATTTTTCTAAGTAGGACAATCAACATTAAACATAGGAGTATCTGAGACCAGGATAGGCAACTAAAGTTATTTTTAGATTCTGTAGCACTGTTGTGCAGAAGTGGAGTAATTTCTCTCTTGTGGGTTTTTAGAAGCTAGTCTTTTGTTTGGATGGATTTGCCTGCTGTATAATGATGGCCTTGAGGAATGCGTTACAGAAACCTGTGAAAAATTTCTTCTGGATTGAGGCCTGGAATGGTAATGGTAGGTCATTGTCCAAAGGAAACAAAATGTGTTATTAAGTTATTTTAATTTCATTTCAATTGGAAAGCTTCTAGAGGTGCCTGCTTCTGTTCTTTTTTATGAGTAAGCCCTCCAGATTTATTTCTTGCCAGCCAATTATTAAGCACCATTACAGTTAAATTAAATTAAACATCCACATCAAGCTGATTGTCTCAAAGCTTCAGGAAGTCTACAGTAACAGATCTATTTGTACCACTTCCTTTACAGAGAACTGTATCCTTGAATCATATGATCTAAGACTCCCCCAAAAGACCTCTGTTATTTCACAGAGTACAAAATGATTTCATGAAAGGATTTCAGATTATCTGAGACCTTCATAGGAAACTCTCCCATAATATTTGTATCTGGACAGTTGTTGTAAGGCAGGATTTTGGGGCATCAGATGGGAATCATTTGTGTGAAGAGGGAATCTATGGCATAAAGATAGAACGAGTAAACCCAGTACTGTTCTCTCCACAGAAGTATAACAAGCTACTCAGGCTACATTTTTACTAACTTTACATTTTATTAATGCCTTGATTAAGCATTGCTGCTGAAAGAAGTGCTTCCACCATTTCTGCTCCTGTACTATGCCTTCACAGACGTTTAGTGGCTGTAGAGTGAACTGGACTGAGGAACCAATAAAACTAACAGCACAAAGTTAGTTTTACAATAGTATGTCAGAAGGTTTTGAAATAAGGCTTTAGTGATGTGAATGATCACGCCTGTATAATAAAGTATTTTTTATGTCTTGCAGAAGTAGATTGCTGTTGGGGAACTTCTTTGTCAGCATAGGTGCATCTACGTTGTATTTTGGACACCAGTGTCAAGCCTTTGAGCAAAACCAGACTGGCTGAGTGTCCAGCCTTCTAAAGACAAGTGGTAGGTGAGCTTCACGGCATCCTGGGAAGGAAAGCTTGGCCTGGTATGCTCCAGCTGGCCTGAGCCAACACTATCCCACCCATGCCTGCCCATGGTTGGGGTCAGGCAGGCAGGTCAACATAGAGACTCTCCTGGAAAGTCTCAGAGGGGCAGATCCAGTCTGTAGGCAGTCCGAGAAGTGCCTAGCTGCATATATCTGCTCTTCCTGGGGCAGCGTACGCTGTCTGTACCCCACGGCCATGGGACTTGTCTGTTGAGGAACGGCTCTGAAGGATGAGATGCAAGTTACTTCAGTCTCTGCATACCTAGATCTCTTTGGCTGGCAGATCTGGCTGACGTGTCTGTGATAGACCAAAACTTACCCATATTTCCATTCTCCCTCTGATGATAATTTAGAAGCAGCTCCCTCACAAAAGCTATCACTAGTCTTCCCTTCACCAGTTCATGTTTATTCTCCTGGAATTTTCTTGGTGTTGCTCCCAGGAAGGGAGAAAAGGGGCAGCCAGGGAGCGAGAGGGTTTTTGCAGAAATTTGGAAACTGCTTTTGTGGGGTTTAGTGAAAAACACAGTAACTTCCTGATCAGAGGACTCTGACAGCCAAACTGGTAAGATTATGGCTGTTCATTTGACAAGGGAAATGAGAGCCTTTGGGGGACTTAATAGGCATCAGAGATGCTCATGTCAGGGCATGCATCCACTGCTCCATATAAAAGGTTGTCATCTCGTAGTTGTGTTGCAGTGGTGCTGTGTGGTGAGGTTGCCATTTAGAGTGAGATGGTCTTTTTTTGTTTGGTAGGTTTGAAGTGATGAGGCTAAAAGATTAAAAAATAATGGAGTTGCTTAAAAAAGTCAGTAAAAGAGGAAAAAATAACAGGCCCTACATAGTAACCAGTACTTTCCGATTCCACTGTACATTTCTACCTTTAATATCATAGAATCATTTAGGTTGGAAAAGACCTTTAAAATCATCCAGTTCAACTGTACACCTAGCACTGTCAAGTCCACCACTAAACCATGTCCCTAAGCATCATGTCTTTTAAATACCTCCAGGGATGGTGACCCCCCCTTCCCTGGGCAGCCTGTTCCAATGCTTGATAACCCTTTCAGTGAAGAAATTTTTCCTAATATCCAATCTAAACCTCCTCTGGTGCAACTTGAGGCCATTTCCTCTTGTCCTACCACCTGTTACCTGGGAGAAGAGACCAACCCCCACCTCTCTACAGCCTCCTTTCAGGTAGTTGTAGAGAGCGATAAGGTCTCCCCTCAGCCTCCTTTTCTCCAGGCTAAACAACCCCCGTTCCCTCAGCTGCTCCTCATAAGACTTGTGCTCTGGACCCCTCACCAGCTTCTTTGCCTTTATCTGGACACGCTCCAGCACCTCAATGTCTTTCTTGCAGTGAGAGGCCCAAAACTGAACACAGCATTCCAGGTTAAAGATTTTTTTCATTAAACCCAAAGGCCTTTGCTACATTGGAAGGTTGGGTAAGAAGACCATGGGAATCTAGTTGGCTTTAAATACAAAGATTTTTTTTTAAGTTTATTTTTGTATTTTCCAAATGATTTATCAATGATCAGATTTAACTGTATTTTTATTTAGAAAAAAGCACACCCAATATACTGCGCCACCCTCCCCCATCCTTCCCCCTGAATTACATTGTTTTCATTACTGCTTGGAGCTTTTTTTATGTATTTTGTTCTCTGTAGATAATAAGAGGAAACCTTCCCTAAGACATGTTGGCAATCACAAAGCCTGAATGTGCATTAAACACCTCAAAGGGTTCATCTGTGTATGGACAGACAAGGTATGGCTGTGCAGAACCTGTATGACGTCAGAGGAGTTGAGTTACAGCATTGCCACTGTCAAAGTCCCTACTAAACTCAGTAAGCTTAGATTATTGCTTAAGTAGCAACACTGTATAAGGCAAGCTAGCTACATGGTAGACTATTCAGAATTTTTTGGTGCTTCATTGTTTGAGCTACACCCCAAGAATAGGGAAGCAAAAAAGTTAAAGAAAAAGCTCATGGAAACAATCTATTGTATTAATTTCATCACCAGTATTTTATTTTTTTTTCTTTTCTTACGGGTGTTAGAGTTGAATTTTGTACAAGTTATAAAACAAACAAACAAACAAAAACCAAACCAAAGACATTAATACAGCAACATGACAAATTTAGCATAAATTTTTCATACATCTGTTTAGAAAAAAAAAGCGCCACTTACACTGTAGTCGCATAGCCAATTTCTTTTTGTTGCAGCAATATCTGTTGTCTGCTGATGCATCTAAGGGATGTGTTATTCCGCTCAGTTAGATAATCATACAACTTTCCTATCAGAACATCATAACTTCCATAACATAAATTAGTCGGTGGTCTTAGATTTGCTGAATTCTTAGTCACTGTAGTTTTAACAGATTTTTTAATAGAAATTTTAAAAAGTTCATAATTAAGTATTACGAAGTCAGTAAAAGAGGAAAAAAAAAAACCAAACCCCAAAGATGCAGAAGGTATGAGCAAATCAAGTGCATTTTTCCATTAATGCTCTGACTGGATGAGAACCTTCTGAGAAAGACAGATAAAATTTCTACTGCTGACAAAACTTCAGGCATGGATGAATTTTTTTTTTTGTGACGAACCTACACCATGTCCTGCAAAGTGTGGAGCATTTGCTCCCAATCTGGCTAATCAGTTGAGCTGTCACTCCACTCTGCACAGAAGCTACTTCAGCACCTTGCAAACCTAATCTTGAGGGAAGGCCATGGTGGAAGAAAAGGAAAAAAAAAAAAAAAAAGGAAAAGAATGAACAAGAAAGCCATAATATCTTTTCTCCTTTCATTTCTCTAACCCACCTTTCACTTTTGAACTCTGTTCAGGAATAGAGTTGTGTCTGTCTGCATTTTTGTGTCTTTGTATCTCTCACATGTTAATTTCCCCCAAATTTTCATGGTGGCTTCGTATTTGTGGTTCCCAAGAAAGTTAATGAGAGGCATATGCCCAAGTCCTTGAAACTCTGAAAATGTAGAGAAACATTATGTCATAGCCTCAATGCACAACTTTTAACTCACCCACTTAATTAATTTTGCTCAGACTATGCGAGAGTTTCTTTAATTGCCATTTAAATGTAGTCTTTTAAATACTTATTCAGAATCATTAGATTCAAAGTAATTTTGCTGTTACAGTATAGTGACATTGGGTATTCTTTGATTTGTGGGATATATTCTTCAACCTGATTACCTTGTCCTTGTGTATAAACTAGCCAGGAAAACACCAGAGTATTTCTATGTGTCTGTGTTTCTTTGCAACTAGATAAGTTAAAAAAGCACACATGATGACATACTCGGGGTTTTTTAAGCAGATTTGTAGACAGGTAAAGGTTTCACTTCATTCAGTGGAAGAATAGGAATAAGTTACTATTCCTTAGCAAGCGGTCTATTTCTGGGTCTCTATTTGTGTGAACAGCAGTACGTGAACAACTCTCAAAAGGCATTAGCAGGACTTTGGACAACAAGGGCATATTAGGCTTAGGAAATGAATACGAGGTCTGAGAGATTCCTGACAGGCAACAGCAAACATTTGGTGGATGATGTTATGCAGCCACAGGACAGCCCTATTTAGATATGTCATTCACACTATAGCTGAGGCACCATTAAGAGTCTTGAGTTTACTCTGGCTAAACCATACAACATAATTCCTTGGTTGAAACGTGAATAATCTTTAGATGCTATTGCCATTTAAAAATCAAGCTAAATTAAACATCTTTTTCAGCTAGACATTTATCATTGCATAGTAGTTAGACAAATAAAATACTACAGTCTAAGCTCCTTATAAAACAATATATATTAGGTGCCAGAGAAGGCATAACAGATGCCATCTCTCACTATAAAAGTAATTTACAGTTTCAAACATAGTCATGACTTGAATGTACACAAATTATTGGAAAAGGGGATCAGAGGTTATAAAGTCTCCTTTTGTTACTGGATTTCTTATGTCTAATACTTCACATTGAAATCCACATTTGGGAATTATTTTATAATGGTCTGCTTTCAGTTTATCTAAACTTTTCAGATATGTTGGCTAAAAAGTGCCTGTGGCTGATGTTGTGATCTACCAGCCAAGTATCTTGTAAGAGAACAATGCCCCCCAAATTATTTTCAATTTCTTATTTTTGATACTGTAGAAGATTAAACATTTTGTATTTCTGGTGTCTCCCATGCCAAATTGTCATATGTTTGTAGCAGGTTAATACAGAAGGGGGTTGACAAATCTTGCTATAATCACTACCCCATGTTGTTTCCATCCTCCTTGTCTGCTGCTCATTTTCGTTGTGAAAAACCCTAATATATCAGTGACAGGAGGTCTGGATTTGTGGCCGACTGTTATAATTACTCCCACTGTGGCATTGTCAATAGGATTAAAATAAAGATTCTGGACCTGTCCATCGTAGATGAGGTCAGCAACACTAGCAGTGGGAGTACTGTTTCTGCAAGCTGTGCTTTCAGTCCTGAGTTATGGAACCATAGCCATTAATGTGAAGCAAGTATTTGAAAGCTCCAGTAGAGAAAGACCAGCCTTTTTTCTGCATTAGCTAAAATATCCATCTGTAATAAATAATCTAACAGCATTCATCTATGTCCTGACCATACATATATGTATGTTAATTTTCAAATGTATCAGAGCCCCAGAGAGTTTCAATTACAGAACAATCCATTTTGCATTTTATAATTAATAAAGTCTTTGCAGCTGCATAACTTCATCCAGGAAACATCTGCACAAACTCCTTGTGTATACATAATTTTTGTGAAAAGTGGGTTAGCTGAATTGTCTTTAATGTTCGCAGACTTGGGGAGGGTAGAAAGGCAGGGAGTTGATCAAGATAGCGCAAAACAAATCACAAGAATGGAGGCTTACGTCCGCACAGATATAAAACAAATTCTAGTCACTGCCTGTAGGAAAAAATACAATGTACAGGATCGCTTTAACATACAGTCAACTTACTTTATTCAAGTGAAGAGGAGGGAGGAACTCAGGGGAAAACCTGAGCTCTCCCAACATGGACAGTCATTTTGCCGTGGTTCTTAGTGGGACCAGGCTGTTACCCCAAGTTCCTAAGTAATACGCTGTTGATGAAACTCTGATTTCCTCCTTTGCCATCCTTTGACACTGACTTTGAAAAAGTATTGGTTTTTAAATGTTAGTTTCATCTTCTTCAGTGTGCATGAAACTATGGCATGTATGCCACTAAAACTTACTCATGGTGGCAAACTCAGGGAACGGTGAGCAAACCAGAATAAACAGACAAGCTCTCTTTCTCTACTAGCACAGTATGTCATCTTTATTTTTCTCCCCTCACACCAGTCTACTTTTTATAATGGGATCAAACAGTAATTAGTGCAGTCACCTTCTCGCAACTCATTATGTTTCATTATTTTCATATAAACTGAAAAATTATTATCCAAAGCCATGTTCAATCAAGTGTCTAACATGCTGAAACAATTGCGTGCCCTTTCAGTCTTAAGCTGATATGCCACCTGGAAGCCTTGCACTTCTACAAATGGAGATTTCTTTTTTAAATTTGTTTGTATTATTGTAGTAGCAAATAATTTTCTTGATTAATGTGTCACTGCCCTACAACTGTTTACTCTTTCTCCTTTGGTTATGTAAACATCGGTTGTTAGACAAGTCGCTCATAGCCCTTACCATATTTCCATCATCCCTCCCGGTGTAAGTTCCCTAACTCTCCAAAAACAAAATGAATCTCCATGGTGTTTATAGTGAAAAGGTTACAGGAAAATGAACAGTACTTGACATGTCCCTTTTTTTCCCTTTCCTGTCCCACAGGTGGGACTCCAGACTGCTGTTTGCTGCTCTCTACATGTGCCTTCGTTCCCCCTTCCAGAGTTTCTTGGAAATTTTTTTTATAAATATGAAAAGAAAAATATACATTATTTGATCCCTACCAGGCCACTGAGGCATGTAATGAGCTCACAGCAGAGAAGCTGCTATTTTTCTACATAAGCTGCAGTCAGCATCTCTAGTTACAACAGCTCATGCCTTGTTGTGCCACAGATGTGGCATCATAGTTCTTAGTAGTGTGTTAATTCCTCAGTATTTACTTGTGGCTTTGCAATATTCCATTATTTACAGTATTTGTGTAGGCCTTTAAGTGATATCAAAGACATTGGCTCAAAATGTTTGTGATTGCTCTGACTGCAGTGGCATATGTTGAACGTGTATTCGAGCGAGTACCATGTACTGACGCTGCAACCCTACCCAGCCGTGCACCAGACCCTGCTGTCGCGATACGTCCTTGTTACGGCTGAGTGCTGCTGGGTGTACGAGGAGCAAGCAACTTAGTCCAAGCCAAGAAAGACTGCTAGTGTCATCTTCGGCAGGGTCTTCCATCATATACAGACAGAATAGTGTATTTCTTTATCTAGGGCTTTCAGGCAAGGAAGTTTAAATACGAAACGACAATTCCCTGCTCAGTTTCAAACCTCAGCTCCACGGCGTAAGGAGGCTCTCTCATCCGAGGGCCGTTCACATCGTCTTTGTATTTCATGGTGGAACTCTGCCAGCTTCCCAACAAGAGAAACCTCTTTGCTTCTCAGAGGTGGTGGGAAGATTTTCTCTGAGGAGCAGCCATGGCTGTTACAGACAAGTAAACAAATCCAAGGTGCTGGGTGGCCCTGGGGAGGGTCACTGGTGATCAGTCCCTAACAGAAGCTAAGATATTAAGCAAAGAATTGTGCCTTGGCTGAAGCATAGCTTTCTTCTGTATTTATTGTTGATTTTGTAATATGTGGGGGAAGAATTAATAACTCATTTTTGCATTATTTCAAGACTGGTTTAGGTTAGGCTGGTTGGTGTTATTCTGTGTCTTTGTGCTGTCAGTAAAGTTGACTGCTCTTGGTTTGAAACCTTTTTCTGGAACGTATAAGACTTTGGAGCAGCTGTTTGAACAAAAAAGGAGGTTCATATGGGTAGAGCTGTTCTATTAAATTAGCAGCTGTAAATGACACACCACAGTGAATGGAAGTAAATTTATTTTGTGCTGGCTTTCTTCCCTCCCTCCCCCCCGCCCCCATCTTTTCCAGTAGCCCAGAAGCCCTTTGGTAGGCAAATTACTCCTGGTTCTTAACCTGCTTGAGGAAGATCAAATGAGTTCACATTTTACTCAGATCAACAATAATGAGGATTATGGCTACAACATCAGAATGCTGCCTTGTCAGTTATACCCTCCTGCATATCTCCCGTCATTGCTTGAGTTCTGTACCTTGATTTACGCTATAGGTTCCCTTTATGGGGAAGAAGTGCTGCTGATGAGTGCTGTCCTGCACTAATGAATTGAAATATTAAAACGGATGTGATCAAATGCAATTTGAATTACCTCAAGCTTTGCCATGAAATAGTTTTGTGGAACAGTACCTGTATTTATCACCTTTAGATTTGCATGTACAGAGCTCCAAGTAGTGTTTGGCTAATGTGGTGGGATTTTTTACAATTAGCATTTTTTTAATGTTGCTTATGGAGGTAGTGGCAGTGGGGATTTCATACCACGTGTCCCTGTGATCTTAAAAATCTAACATAAAGAACTAAATTGGATCAAAAGAGGTTGATTTGAAATAGCGTAGAACAAAACAATACATTTAAATTACTTGTAATATAAAAAAAAAAAATTCACCATGGCAATTTGGCAAGATGGGACAAAAGGAAGGAAAAAACAGGAGTCAAAAAAGTATTTTTGAATGGTTCTTTCCCATCTGTGATCTGTAATAGCTCACTGGCAAGTTATCACACCTTCATAAGTGATCCATCCAACACCTTGTCTTGGTAGAGTTTTCAGTTGTAAGTTTCTTGGCAAGGACAATGATATATGTTAAAAACAGAAAAAGATTCATAACTCCCCAATTTTTGAGCAATAGAAGTATTCCACTGCTATGCTTAACAAACAAATTTTTGTGACAAATTTAAATGTATGAAGAAAAATGGGAAAATAATTTAATTACTCCAATGAGTACTTTCAATTATGATGTGTACCCTTGCATACCCTCCTTTCTAAAGAACCATAAAGTTTTTAAAAATCTTTTTAAAAAGCACTATTTTCATACTGTTAAAAACTTCAATGCTGGAGTATTCTGCCCCTTATATTTATTGGATATATGAGTTGAAGGGATGGTTATTAAATGTTGTCACAAACCTCTTATTGGAAAAAAAAGCTAATGGAATCGTAGCATGGTACAAGTGCCTGAACCTGCCGCCTGTGGTATGCTGTGCGGGAGAATGAATGGCTTTCAGTCATGTAAAATAGTCACAGACATTCAGATCCTTTGAACTCTAATAAGAAATGCACACTTACTTTAAATAGTAAGTGACTAAGCATATAAATGTCTTGATCAAGCCATCAGAAAAAAATGAAAAGGGGTTTTCTGTTTACGTTTTGTTATTTCTGTCTGAAATCTCTATTTTACCCTCCACGTCTTTACTTTGTAATGTTCCCTGCTGAGAAGGACAGACTGGAAACACAGTAGGGATCTTTGCCTTTTAAGCTGCTCTTTGCTTTGCAGAGGGCTGCGTGCTGGAAGACCTGGTGTATTTGTCCAGTGTTTTGCTCAGTATGAGAGGAGCATGACTATTTAAGAAAGGCAGGAAACTATTATTTGGTAATTTTAGCCACATTTCAATTGCAAGTACTGAAAGAGCAGACAGAAGTTTAAATATATGTCTTAAGGTACACGCATACAAATCAATTCAGCTTTTGTACTCTTTGTCTTTGGTCAGGAAATTCTGAAACAATCTTGAATGAAGGCGTAAAAGGATAATTCTGAGTTAAATTTGCCACAACTATGAATTCATGGGTCATGTTTATCCAAAGTGTTTCTTGAAAATTCTTTCCATCTTCTTTTCTAAATGGCATATATAACAGTTACGATGGTAGAATCAAACTATAGCAAGGCTAGATTTTCTTGTAATGCAGACTTGTGCTCCTTTGTCAAAGTCAAAGGATACACGCTTTGCCTGCTAATTTTCTCTGCCAGGTAGTTTAGCTTCCATCCACTGTTTGTTTCAGCATGACAAACTCTAGATGTTATGGCGATTTCTGTCCTTTAGGCATATTTTTCTTCAGAAAGTTAGATATTAATAGGGAGTAACAGAGGGCCAGAATTTCCTGTCTTTTATACTGGTATGATCCACTGTTGATTTACCTAATTCATCAACTTTAATCTACTGTTATCTTAAGTAGTACCACCATTTTTTTCTCTCAGTTGCATAAAACTCATCAGATTAGTAAGAGTCATGTTGTTGTAGCTACACTGTAGGTCCGGTCCAACGGCTATTAAAGTCAGGCACTCTTCATCGACGTCAGTGAGATTTGGATAAAGCTCATTGTTTTCATGCTCTTTTCATCACTGCAGTACCAGATAACTGAAATAACTGCTCCAAATATCACTGTCCTTGGATACTTTGCATTTCTGTTCTGAGAAAATATCCAAGCAAATATGAATATAACCAAAGTAAATTCTCTCTCTCTGAATTCAGAATGACTATTTAACTAGCCTTATTATTTTGATACCCAATACTAAGTTTCACCCGCTGTCCCCTTTTCTTTGCATACAGGTGATGGCTTAAGAAGGTTAGACTGTCTGTTAGTGTTGGAAAAAGAGAATAAAATAGTGTGATTGGAAAAGCCTCAGCTTTATTAGAAAGTTCTGGAGGACTTTTGTATCCCGTTTTTCGTGTTGACGGCGTTTGTAAGTTTGCCCGTGACCTCAGTGCTGAAATGGAGTCTTAATCTGTTTCCAGTTCTAGCGTTGTCTGATCCCCACTCCCTCTTTCTCATCCCTTACAGCTCTCGTAGTTTATCCATTCTTAAGCTGGCTGTCTAGGTTGCAGTTCTCTGCTTTTAAGAATCATTATAGGTGTGTTTTATGGGTGTTTCTGCTTTGGGAGCTGTGGCGGTAGCCGAAAGAAGTATTTCTAAACATCAGTTGTGGAACACAACACATTTTTTACTTCCATGTGTTCACAGCAGGCAAAGCAAAGTATGAAATTATCTTGTATGCATATTTCCAACTATCTACCTTTTAAATTTCCCTTGAAAGTTTTAGTAAATTCATTTCAGCCTGGTTGTCTCTCTCTCTCCCTGAAACTGGAAAAAGCAATTGTGCAGCTAACGCTGTCTGCCCTCCTCCATGTTGTGCTTGTTCCTGCCAGCGTTGTCTGTCCCAACAAGTGTTCATGCCTCATTCTTTCCTCAGGATCAGAGTTCATTGGTGGGTAACAACTTCTTTGGGTTTCTCAGATCAGGAAAGAGTAACTTTTGCTCTATTAATTCCAAATCTGCTAGTTCAGATACCAGAAACGCTTCAGTGCCCTTAAGGCAGAGCTTCTACAGACTGTTTTTCCCTAGTTTAGGCCTATTGCAGACATCCAGCTGTTTCACACCATCATTGTACTCTTCTTTGGTGAAAAACAGATGTTTGTTATATTTCTGTGGCCCTCTGTGTTAAAATATTGTGCTTCCAACTGCTGAGGTATTTGTAGTGCATGCTTGAACCCATAAAAATGCCACAAAATCATTAACAGCATCAACTGAAGAAAAAGAAATTGTGGGCATAATATCTTGCTCTAACATAATCGAATGGGTAGTTTAGATGTTTACAGGAATGTGTACCTCATGTGGCAGAGACAAAAAAGATCAGAATAGTAGTCAATGCAAATCTAAACCTTAATTTGTTTTGTTCTGCCTTAGCTTGTGGCCGTGGGTTCTACAAATCCTCCTCACAAGATCTGCAGTGCTCCCGCTGCCCTACTCACAGCTTCTCTGACAAGGAAGGATCTTCAAGATGCGATTGTGAAGATAGCTATTATAGAGCACCTTCTGATCCACCATATGTCGCATGCACAAGTGAGTCAGTCATGAATTTAATCGTAAAGGACGTTGCTTAACCAACCAGGTGCAGCCGCTTGTAGCTTGTAGTTTCGGTTGGCTTTTCCTGTATTTGAAAAGTACATTTACAACAGTAAATGAAATTGAAAGGCACAGGGGAAAAAAAGTGGACGGTGAATACAGAATCAGCATAAATATAATTTTCATATTTGCTTGATATAACATTGGAAAACATTGCATGTTGGGTAAGTGTGTAATTCATTGTAATAGATAGAATACAGGCATAGTCTTCCCGTGGCTGTAAAACTGTTGTAGACAATGTGCTTTATGTGATATTATACCAAAATGAGTAACGTGAAAAATGAAAAGTAACCTGTGCGGAGCTGAGCTGTGATTGAACTGTAATTGGATCAGGCTTAACTTTCTAACTGCAAATAGACTAGCCTACATAGTTTGGTGATTAAAATAGTGGAAGTCTCCTAAATCCAAAGCAGCACCAAATGTCTCTAAATCATATTGGAGCTGATAACAAAGGACTAGATGCAGTTGCTGCAGTATGCTTAGAAGAGACAAACAAATCCCATACTTGGGAAAACTATAAAAGACAACCTTTAAGGTACGTTAACCAATCCTTTTAATTGCACAGAAGAGAAATAGCTACAGTCAGCTGCAGTAAATATAGACAATTGTTATTCTGATGCCTTAATGGAAAATAAATAAAGCTCTTGCCAAGTGAGTTCAAGGAAGCTTTTATGCAGCTTGTAGTAAAAACAATGAAATGTTTATGTGAAGAAAAACGCTTCAACTATTTTCTGCCTCAGTAATTAAAATGCTAGCTATACAGCCCACCGTGGTTCTGTGCAATTACCCTGGCCTTTCTTGTATGTTACATAGGACCTCCATCTGCACCACAGAACCTCATTTTCAATATCAACCAGACTACCGTGAGTTTGGAGTGGAGTCCTCCTGCTGACAACGGGGGAAGAAATGATGTGACCTACCGCATTTTGTGCAAGAGGTGCAGCTGGGAGCAGGGCGAATGTGTTCCCTGTGGGAGTAACATTGGATATATGCCCCAGCAAACTGGATTAGTAGATAACTATGTCACTGTCATGGACCTGCTAGCTCATGCTAACTACACGTTTGAAGTTGAAGCTGTGAATGGGGTTTCTGACTTGAGTCGTTCCCAGAGGCTTTTTGCAGCTGTCAGTATTACCACCGGTCAAGCAGGTAAGTTTTCATCACTTATGAATCTCAGCACTGTGAGACTGAGAGAAATTGGGAACATGCAAGCTACAGATGCAGTAAATCAGGAGCATGTTTGGTGTGTTCTGGCTCATTAATCTTTTCACCTTGCCATCTAGTTAATTTGAGCTTATACTATTTCATGATAACCTGTCCTGTTTCTTGGCTGCAGGATTGCTTTCAGAAAGCAGTCATGAAAGAAGACATACAGCTTTATTATTAAGTAGCTTTTCTTAACTCTGCAACTTTTTTTTCTTCTTACTTCATTGTAGGTCATTCCCTACTATTTGAAGAAAAAAAAAAAAGTAGATGTGACAGTCCTGTGTAGGCTTCCTTTCTGAATTTTTTAAACCTGTATGGGAGTCCTAGGTCACTTGGAGATGATTTGGATAACTGATAGTGTTTTCAGTGTTAATATTTTCCCTCAGGATAATGTTTCTAATTTATCTTATATTTCCAGATATTTGATTACGAGATTCAGTGAGAACGTGATGATTATTCTTTGTTTCTTCTACTTATCATAATCTGACAGGTGAAATGTCAGGGAAAATAAAATCAAACTAGCGTATCACCCCAGGGGAAAAAAAGGCATGAGTTGTCTGCATGCTGAGTGAAAAAAAAAGAATTCTCTGATTTAGGTTTCTGAAATGACGAGTTGCTTGCTGATAAAAACTATAGGCCTCTGAATCTACAATAGTGCACTGTGGGCTTTAAGAGAGGACAGTAACACTAACCTTTTATACATTGAACAAAAGATTTTAAACCGAACATTAATTGCAAGACCTGCCTTCTGAAGAAATACCTTAAAAGAAAATATGTGAATAACTGATGCTTGCTGTAAGAATGTTTTAAAGGATACTTCATACTTACATTTTGGAGCAAATTTGAATTATTGTGATCAAAGTATTCTTTTTTAGTGCAACAGAAATGGTTTGACTGAGGACAAACTCACCATACAGGGGCAATGAACATATAGGAAAAACTGTAGTTATTTTGCACTTTATTTGAGAGGGTAGCCTCAAAAAGAAAAAAAGAACAAGAAATTTACTTCAAAACCTTCCCTCCCTCCCCCCAAACCTAGAACGGTTTATATAGTTGTTAAAGTTAGGCTGGAATATTTATGGGATATTTAATTTCACCATAGTGCTTTCCTGGATACCAAATGTACATTTTATATTATTTTGGAACCATCCCTGTGACTGAAAAGATTGGTCTCTGCGCTTGTTCAGTTCTTGGAGTTTACGATGAGACTTTGAGCACAGAAAACTTACCCTGAAACTATTTTTGCACCACAGATTGTATTATTTTGGCACCTTGATTTTTCATCTTTAAAATAATTCTCTATAATTCTTCAAACGTGCACAGGTGGACAGTGTTCTGCTTTCTGTAGATGTCTGTACAGAACTACGACACGAAGAAGAAGATTTGGACTTTTTCCTATTTAGCTAAATCAAATTTGCTTTACTTTATGTGCTTTGACGGTTCAATGGCACACAGGGTAAAGGAAGAGACAGTGCTGTGTGGTGTCTAATATTACACCTCAGGAAGATGAAAAAGCCTTAATCAGAAGTTTGTTGTGTTACCCTCAAGACAATTCATTGTACTTAATTCACTTGTGTTCTCATAGTCATAGATTTATAGGGTTTTTCAGGCCAGAAGACATGATATGGTTATCCTGTGTTATCTTATAGGTAACACACACTGTAGGATTTTATGAAATGATCCTCACATCAAGGCCAGAGATGTTAGTGAAACTACGCCTTACATATATATTAGAGGCAACATCTAAACTTTACCTAATGGTTTCAAGTAATGGAAAAACCTTCGACCTCCTAGATAAGTTTTGTAAGAGCATGCAGCAGGAAGCAGGAGACCTGACTGTTCCTTTCCTGCTCCCCAGTTTGCTGTGGGATTATGCACAGGTGAGCGTTTCCCAGTGCTACAGAATCTGATACCATCACTGTTGAGAGAAAGGGTACTCGTACAACTGAAGCTTTGTCTGTTTAGCACTTCTGAATATCAGGATTTAAAGGCTTCCAACTGGGCATCTAAAAGGAATATACATGGGAAACAGATTTTTTATTTTTTTTTTGCGGGGGTGGGGGGGGAGGAAAAAAGGCTTTAAGCTCTTTTTGTTGCAGTTTTCTCTGCCTGTAAAATGAAGATAACCCTTACCTTTCCTAACCAAGCTCTTCAATATTTTCTGATTAAAAGTGCCATATAAATGCAGCATTTTTTTCACCATGAATTACAAAATTCATGTTAAAGAAAGTACAGTCTTTCAGAACAAATGCATTCACCAAAAGGAAAGGCCTCTTTTACATTATTTTTGCAACAGCATGTTTTGGATCCTAATACTGATTTCTTTGGTTTCTCAAGGAGGAAAATATTTTAGGTGGAACAGATTGATGACTATAATTGAACAGAAAGAGACTGGTTGCTCAAAGAAGACTGTTATGCTTCTGTGCTCCTATTTTATTTTACCATGGAGAGAAAGAAAATGTTGGATTTATTTATAGCCAAGTAAACTAAGATTCATGCAGCTCTCATTTGTTACTGTGTGACTGTTCTATACTTTTGGCAAAAATGACTTTTTCTATGCCCATATTGCTTTTTGTGTGTGTAAATGTGTCTAACTAAACCTTCTTCACATGTTATTATGCTAGCACAATAGGTGGCTATATATAATTACTGGGTTCACCAGTTGCACAGAGGCTTGCAGTGAGATTTTCCCTTTGTAGTTTTGGTTTAATTGAATTGATCCTTTGTGGCCATATTCACAAAATTCAAATCATTGTGTAATGATAACAGGAAATTATTGATAAAAGAATGGGGTTATATTCAGTGTTTCTTCACCCACATATAACAAGCTTCTGATGAGACAAAGAGAGCATGTCACAGAAAAGAACCAGGTGGTTGATAAAAAACCTATTTATATTTGTGGAAATAACACAATAAAATGACTGCAAGTGGGTAGGTAACATTTCACATTGCTCACATATATACATATGACACATCGCTATTCATTCCTTGTGTTAAAAAGACTTTGTGACGAGGCTATCAGTTGTCATATGGCATATTTTTTATGCTGCAGCCAAGAACTATGAGGCTTTTTGTTTTGCTTTGTTTTGTTTTTTGACAAAAGCATGAAAGAACTGAGCCGGAATCAGAGGTAAAAGATTAAGTGCACTAAGTCCCCCAGGAGTAAACCATCTTGTTTCATATCTTGCCGATCCAGCATCATATAAAGAATACAGGGTGTCATCCCAGTATTGCAAGCTGATCTATGTGAACCCCTGCATCCTTGTAGAATTCAGATTTAAATGTGACTAAGCCTCAGTTACAATGGGTGAATGTACTGAAGAGCTGCAGCTGGCAAACAGCTGACAAACACTACCTTTGCAAGCTTATTGAATGGTTGTTTACCAAAGATAAAATTTACCACTTCACTACTAAGATATGCACCTTTTGGTGGTACTGGTAGTTCTTTTTGATCCATCAAATTCTTTTCCAAATTGTACATTTTTTCCATACAAGACTCAAAAGGCTAATGGAATCAGCTGGGTTTCACAGCAGATGAATATTTGTCAGATTTTGGCATTTATGCACTTTCAAACCTTTAATAAAATATGTGTTTCAATAACAAACGTAATTTTTCTGTTGACACTTTTGCAAAGATAACGTGTTTTTAAAACTATCTTTCTACATTCTTTCCTCTGCAGTTAATCTGAATGGACAATGGACTGGTCTCTGATAAAGGGTGATATTCACCCAACCTAGCCTGACTTTGAGAAAACTTACGATAGGTTGGATGAATCCCAACATTTATCAGGGTTTGAGAAAATTTAAGTATCTGTCCTGAGCCAGTTTCTGTTGTCTTTATAGTCAGTGGAAAGAAAAAAATCATATCCAAAGGGACACTCATCATGTCTTATTACCGTAACCAAACATGACAAAAAATTTAAAATGTAATGCCAATACCTGTTCCTAAATGTACTCTCTGTTCTTATGCAGGTAGCACTTGCTAATGCTCACTGCTTCTTCACAGCAAGAAAATGGTGCCTCACAGCACTCTTAGGTCATGGTGTGTCTTCAGATGCACTTAATGCTGACAACTTGAAGTGGTTAAAAAACCCTGATTCAGTTCCATAATCAAGACTTACTCTTGAAAAACGTTTTTAGTAACGATTTATTTTGAATATGTTGATTTGCTTTTCCTTTTTTTACATCTTAGAGTTCAATCTTCAGACCTTTTCCTACAGAAAACAGATCCCAAAATTCACAGTTTAAAGAAAAAAAAAGGGGGAACTAATTTTTTCAAAGTTGCATTACCCCAGCAACTTTAACAGAAAAACCATTACATGCTATAAAATCATGACTATTAGCAGCAGTACCATTGATTTACACAGCAACAAGAAATTATTAAATGCATAAAGGAAACAAGCCATAGTGTAGCTTATGTAAAAAATGGGTTCTGCCTTTCTTAGGTATGTCTGAAGTTTTTCTAAACAGGGGAGACACTTTGCATTCTCCCCTGTTCTACATTCTCCTTTCGTTGTTGCTGCTCATCATTTTTCTCTTCTTTGCTTCTCTTTGCATTTTCCCCAGCTCTCAATTATCTTTATTCATTTTTTAAAGTCTCCTCTTTCATAGTCTCTGCGCTATTCACCATCTATTTGTTTCCTGTTCCCTGTCAGTCTCACTTAAGCCTGACTTTTCTTCAGCACTGAGCTGTCCCCCAGCAGAGGCAGAAGATTTATGCCTGTGGCTTTCCCAGTCACTCTGACCTCACCATTCTAGTTCTATTCTCACTTTTCTCTCCTTTCCCCAAACCATTTTGGTGTCTTCCCATCCTGCTGCCAAGTTGTTTTAATCTACCTTCATCTACGCCTTCCATCCAATGTTCACTTCTGGTGATACATGACAGCTTATTACAAATAGCTTCAGTGTTCAACTGAACATTGCTTCTACGTTTTCCCATTTCAATGAACTGCCTTTAGCTTCAGGTTTCATTTGATATTTCCTGCTAGTGACTTTACTTTTTGATCCGTACTTCATCTTCTAACCTTCAAGCTGTAGATCAGCTTTCCCGCATCGATATGGCTACATCATCTGTATATATATTTAAAAAGAATGCTTCATGTAAAAAGAATTCTGATTATAAAAATAAAGTTTTTCTTTTCTTTTTACCAACCATGTTCCACCTGTTGAGCTAAGAGAGTTATTTTATATAAAAAGTCACTTTTCAAAACTGATATTCCCTAACCACTTTCATTAAGCTGTGGTTTTTAGAAACATAAATGTTACGATGACTGTACTTTAGGTTACCATTTTGCTTGGTTTATTTAATGGGAGCTACAAAGGTGTAGTAATATTTAAGATATATTTTAATCTGTTTTAACTTCTTTCTAGACCAGTAGGCAGACAACATAGTTCTGTAAGTGTTCTGCACTCCATAGCCCCAAGGGTAAAACTAGAGTAGAAATTAATTACATGTGATAGTTGTTATTCTCCTAGTTTTTTACATGTCTTTTCAGTATATTTAAAAAAAGGATTTGGTTATTTTTGTGGAGCTAAGACTTCCTATTGATCTGCAATCGCATTACCCTGGACTAATGTCACAGATATTTTGACAGGAGGCGATAACTGAATTTATGCCTGAATTAAATTGATGGATAAAAACTTGATAAGAATTCCAGTCTCTGTATAGCAAATACCATCAGATCAGGGAAAGTGATTTGTTCATTCACTGATTGTATCAGGTCATTTTTAATGTGGTGAATTCCACAAGGTTATAGAGATACTGTAGAATTGCTAGGTTGGGGCATTATTGTAAGACTGCCAAATGTTAATGCTCACATTTTTTTTAGGATTTTCACGAAGTAATCATCTATATAGGATAAAATATGGTATGGCATATGTGATATTTGACAGTTTTGGTAATATTTTATATACATATGCAGGCTATATATATATAAAAATTTGAAAAGACAAGCAATATGTTTTATAAGAAAACTTACCACAGAATAGCCAATTGGTAATAATTCATTTTTTTTTAATATTTAGTTCTAATTTGTCCTAATATTTTTTACTGAAAGATAAGAGAGAAAGCAAGAAAGCAGATGTTAGCTGTGCTGCTTAGGGTCTGATCCTGCACCGCTGAAGTCAGTGGAAGTTTTGTCATTGACTTCAATAGGAGCAGGATTTGAACCTTATGCTCTATCAGAACACACAGGAACCAAAGCAATGGGCACCCTGTCAGCCTGAAAGGAAATTTTAACTTCATATCACATTTTGATTCTGACTGTAGCTGGTTTTTTGCACATCAGTTTGTGGCTGAATGTCATTTGAACTTTTACATTTTTTTAGTATACTAAACATATGATCTTTTTTTTCCAAATGGGTATCCGAACTCTTGCCTATCCAGCTTTACCATAAAAGCTTTTTAGAAATAGATGTAATCATTTTTGCTAAGAAACTAAGAAAGTTTTTCTAGTAGACACTATGTGCATTTTACAGTATTTGGAAATAAAAATTGTGGGAAGCTACGCTCTGGTGTAGCTACACAAAGACAACGTAAAGCTTCCCTTTCACAGAACCAGAGCTCTGAATTAGACATGGTCAGATTAAGCTTCTATGTGTGTTAAATGTTTGGTAGCAACCTGCTAGGAGAAGCATGACAGCCACGGGGCTGTTAACTTGCCCATGCACTGAGCTATTGAAATAGCAGGTTATGTCACCACAGTCAAATGTACACTACTAAAGCATAATTTCACCAGCTATGCAACCAACAACTATGTGCTTGAGGAAGAAAATGAGTGATATAAAGCACAATTTAGCCAAAGAAGGAGAGATTGGTTTGCTAATGTGACACAAAGGACTAGGAACCACTTTTTCTTCTAATGTTACAAATGTGGACCAGACATCTCCTTGATGTTTATGAGTTACATCAACTGTCTTCTTAAAAGTAGTGATGAAAAATTATTACTGACCTTGAAAAGAAAATATGTGTGTTAACATCTTATTTTCTATGACCAATCGCAGAAAGGTTTGAAAAATAAAAGAGCTCTACTTGTGACACTTGCTGGGTGGGATTTTAGCCCCTCATAAATATGCCTGGCTTCTTTCACTTCATCCGTAGTTAGATTATTTCTCATGGCCATAAGTCCTTTTGAACAGAGTAGAAACTAAATAGTACTCTTTGAGCTTTATTATACTCTTTGGTGACTCTTATACATAGTTCTGCAAAGACCTGGCTAATCTCAAAGACTTTTAAGATACCTGCAGTACAAAGATGAGAAATCACTTGATACATTTGTGCATGGTGATAAACAGTCTAGTGCTAATTAACTCACATGCAAAGAAAGAACAATTCCACAGACCTTTGGTTTTGGCAGCAGAACTGTATCTCCAAACCTTCCTTTTTCTGCTTCCTGTGAACTGTAATATGGTAACCGGATGCAGGATCTAGATAAGTGATGAACACCATCAGTAGGGTCTCATGAACTCAATGTTATTTATTTGGTATACTGGCAACGTGTATCGTTCTCTTACCAAAATGTCGTGATGATGATTATGAAAGGTAGGCAAATACTTGTCCGGAAACTTTAGAAATTACCATAGGAAATCATTTTAGGTAAAACACTGTCATGACGATACTGAGACCTAAGAGTAGAAGAGAAGTACAGTGGGGAAACTGGCAAAAAGAAAGGCCTGTTCTGATTGTCATATATTTCTCAATGATATCTTTTGTTTAGTTTGTTGAGCTTCCTGTTTCTTATTTGTAGCTAATAACAACACATAGCTGGCCTCATAAAAGCAGAAGGAAGATTTGGTTTTCAGTATTTAAAAAACAGATTTAAATTCCTTCAGTGAGCAAAACTGTGAAATATTGATATCGGTAGGACAGAATAATGCATAGTGTTTGAATTAATTCTAGCCAAAACCCACTGTGCTCTTGAGTTCTGAGATCTTCAGTACAGTGTAACTTATTACCGAGGTGTTTCATTTCTTTGTTATTTTGCCTAGAAAGAACAAAATTAAAAGAAAAAGAGTATGATAGTATTTGTAGCAAAATAAGACATTAGATGTTTTGTCCCTGAATTTCCTAATATATAATGGTTTGTTTCAGACCTTTTAAAGAATTCAAGTACCATTGTTGTTACAACAAACAAAACCCTCTAAGTGCACAGATGCTTTTTCGATGAGAAACGAGCATCACTAATGAAAGGCACTATTGCAAGTGTGTAAGTGCCACTAAATGTGAAATCCTAATTGAGGTTGTATGTAGTAAATTAAAAAAATTCTTTAACTGTAATGTCTGTATAGAGCGAAGCATTTCATGACAGCATGGCATGGAGCCACCCTCCTGTAATGACTCTTGTGAAAATCTTTAAAAGAGAGAAAATAGCTTATACAGGAAGAGATAAAGAAGTTTCTCCATTAAGCTTAAATGATAGAATAGCTAAACATGCAACTTCTTGATGGGAGAGATTCCTCACACTAGTGCCTATTTAATAGCTGGAAGACCTTTGTGGTGAGTCTTTCACAGCTAGTGTAGTTAGCATGCCAAAAATACACTGCAGGAAGGGGTGAAATAGTTTCTTGAATCAAGAGCTTTCTTAAAGCAAGGTTCAAGTCCACACTCTAGGGATGAAGTTCAGTCTCATAATTAACTGTCAAGACAGAGGTGCCATGTAGATTTGTCCAGCATTTTAAGACAGTGTATTTCCAGTTTGCTTTATATATGTAGTCTCATTAGAAACAGAGTCAGAGATTCTGCTGCTGCTCTTTTGAAACAGATCATATTTTATTCAGTTACTTATTTCAATTTGTTGCATGTGCCAGGAAGCCTGCTTTTTTAAAGGGAAAAATGAAGTTTTGGCTAAACGGGCCCTCAGGTGAAAAATACAAATCTTCCCTTTCTGGCCCATGGCCTTCGGGCATTTTAGGGAGTATTAGTGGCCCAAGAATGAATGGTTCGCTTCTGGCAGGTGAGGGTGAAGATAGCCGAGATAGGTTGGAAAGTCAGGGCAAAATAAAGGTCTGTGGAGAGCTGGGCTTGATTTTTCTAATGCCATTGGTGTAATAAGAAGAGGAGACATCTTCCCTAACAGCAAGAACAATTGCTGACTTACCCACTATGACAGCTCTGTGGGTGGCAGCAGATTTTTCAGGTGTCAGAATAGTCTGGGTAATTAATAAGTCTGGACAATTTTTACCGCCTCTGACATGTTGGTGCCCTATGCAGTTTCTTCTGCTTTGTATGTGGTAGAACCAGCCCTGACTCCATAGGGCATAGTCCTAATGGAACAGTTATATCTACTACTCTTCAGTGTATGAATTGTTTTGTACAGTTTGGCATTTCTGTAGTCTTTCCCTGTTACAGTCAAAATACATCACTGGATCTATTTCTAGAGGAAATTCTCAGGGCAATTTACTGAGGAAGCCATGGTTGAAGGCTGCAAATTGACAACAATAAAAGTGTTATCCCGAGTTCAATAGTTAATGTTAAGATAGGAGATGCTGATTATCTTTTTCTTTGCTTCGTTAGTGATGAATGGAAGCAAATTTGATGCAGACAGCAATCTGGTGGAATGATGCAGAGCTATCTATGAAAACATCTGTACTAATCCACCAATGCAGTAAATTATAGCTACAAGCAAAAGACATTGATCCAAGAGGATCATTAACAGCTTTAACCAACTGATCCAAGTAATAGGGTAAATGAGAGAACATTATCAAGATCTGATTTTTACAGCTGTCAACTACAATTGCTAAAACATGGTTACCACTTTCTCTCAATTTCAACCATTTTATGACTTAAGTTTAGTATATTCTATTGTGGGCAGCCACCAAGGATCAATTAAGTGGTAAAATACGTAGGAAAAAATTGCCCAGCTATCATGCACTCCATTTACCAGGAGGTCAGTCACAAAGGGAGAGATAATTGCTGCAAGCCAGCGAAATTAATCGGGGATGAGCCAGAAAGGATGATGTATGTTCTGTGACAAAGTACGTGACAGAGATGTACGCATAAACCTGTAGCTGCTTGCCTTGTTGAGGACACAAGGACGAGAGAAGGAGACCTGTGAAAAACAATTAGCATGGCTTCAGAGTGAGCAATTCTTAATTATCCATAACATGTCGACATCAGATAATTAGTGTCCCAATTTTTAACAATATTTGGTCATTAACTACAGTAGAATAGGGAAGATCAAGAACAGAGCCATTTGTCTGAGCTAAGTGTTACATAACGGTGCCTGCATGCGAACATAAGTCAACTAAATCATGCTGACCATAATGACACAGAAATCTTCTTATTGTAGGACCAATATAAATGGCCTAAATTTGAGCTTACAACAAGCTGTGTTTTATGGTTCCATGAGGTAGGTTGTTTGTGATAGCAACCCACAAAATAAAGCAGGCTTTAATGACAGCTGTAGTTTAAACTTGCTGCTTTTTTCATCTGTACATTTAAATTTGCAGGGTAATCTACACAGCAAGCAGCATAAGTCATATGACTCAGGCCATTTTCGTATGAATTCTAATTAAGAAAAGGTTATTTTTAACTCAATTTTCTAAACATGCAAGGCTATGTGAGTGTGCTAAATGTGTATTCCTGGACAATTTTCTTTCAGCTCCTTTGTCCTCTGTCAATAGTTTTTGACCAGTTTTAAGTATGTTTGACAGAGAGGTAGAAATCTTAAACTCCTACATGAAGTCAACAGGGCAATGAAGACTGGTACCTTCCTGAATGAGCTAAATCATGTATCAGACATAAGAGAATCCACATGGGCAGAGACACAGAAAACTGTAAGAAAAATTATTCACAGAACTGCTGGTATTTTTCTAATGTTAATGAAAGAAATCTTAAGAGTGCAGAATGGGATGTTTCATATCTTACTTCCATCTGGTTTCTGCCGTATACAGGCACACAGAAAGGAAAAGAGAGGGAGAGATGTGCACACACATGCACACACACGCACGCATACATGTAGCTTAATCTCTTTTTAATCTCACTTTCTTCTAGCCTATTAGTGTATTTTTCAGAATTTTTAAGCCATATCTCACTTCCTCTGAAGTGAGCTTAAGACTCTAGGGATGAGGTCCTGTCACTGAGTTTTAGCTATTCTTTTTAAAGATGACACACCTAAACGTTTACCTACATTTCAACAGCTTCTTGTACGCAATTATCCATTGAATCCAGGGTTACCTCTCACATGTATGCATTTGCAGCAGCAGACCCTTCAGTTTCTGTCTCTCATCTCATACTTGCTGATGGGTCTATTTACCATCTCTTCTTTTGACCTTTTCTGTCTGTCTGTCATCTAAGGATTTCTCTGTTTTGAGTACCCTATTTCCTAATGCATCACAGAGCACTCGTTTTTTTTTCCGCAGCGCCCAAGCTCCTTTCAGGCAGTAGTGGCTGACTCAGCAGGCCAGATTCAGAGCTAGTAAACCCTGATGCTTAGGTGGAGAAATGCCATTTACTTCACTAAAGAGTCTATTTAAGTTCATAAAGCCTCTAATCATGGCTGTGAAATGAGGAATCGGATGTTAATATTTCAGAGCCAATACTCTAATGATCTGTCTCTGTGGACCTCCTGTGGAATTATTCCAAATATTCCCTTGTGTAGCTGAGATCAAAATTTCACCCTTAGTTCTAATTTTTTGTATTGCAGCTTAACTGGTAATGAAGAGGGAGAAGTGTCATTGCTCTATTACGTAGAATTAATCACATGAAGCATTTTAGGGCTAAACGTTCTGCTCTTTGATGTTGGCATTAAACATTAGCATTTAAATCTTTGGTGGATATTTACATTGTTGTAGTCAGTGGAAATTGATAGGTGTCTTTAGGGAGTGATTTGGAACAGGAGCCAATTTTAGGAATTGTGCATTGACTTGTCCTTAATTACAGAGGAAGCTTTAGATTACCTTCCCTATTTAGCCACCTAAATTAACTGCCAAAAGTTGATGACATGAATGCCCTCTTCCTCCCACCCCCACATATGCAAATGTGCCACAATGTTAACGTTAAATATTTACATGCTTCTATTTACTTTCAAGAAAATACTAAACACGGAAGTAAATTAAAAATAATTTCTTGTCTTCAGGATTTTAAAACTCCTTAAAAATAATTTGCTAGTCAGATTAGTAATTCATGGTATTAAGGCTCATTGAAGCCTTTTACAATTGACTGAATTAACTGAGGTGTTTAGTGAGGATATGCATATACAGGTGTGTCCTGAAAATAGGGATGGTTCACTTGATGGCAGTTATAGCATTAATGTTAAAATGTTTCAAAAGTGTAAAATACTTACTCTGTGCTTTCTTTTTATTTTAATGCTAGTTAAAAGTCCCCATTGGGAGGGCTGCAGGTGCCTTAC
Source organism: Burhinus bistriatus (assembly GCA_013397275.1). Taxonomy (NCBI): domain Eukaryota; kingdom Metazoa; phylum Chordata; class Aves; order Charadriiformes; family Burhinidae; genus Burhinus; species Burhinus bistriatus. The sequence goes on along the minus strand of VYXH01012651.1, from coordinate 225,265 downwards.
GGTTTGTCTTACCTACAATAATACAGTGATGACCACTGATCAGTGTTACATACTTTTGTGTAAGCAATAAATTAACTCAGCCATGCAGCGGCACAGAACAATTACAAACAGATAACCTTCGATGAGCAATAAATAGAACAAGTGTACTCCTTCACCTTCCTCCTGGGAGCTGTTTCTCAACCTCTGCCCTAGCAGGTACCCCAGACTCTCAGAATGTTATCACATTCATGATGCTTTGGAGAGTAATTTCTAGATGCCAGAGAGGAAACTACCCTTCACACCTCTGCTGACTATGGAGGTGATCTCTCAGGCAGACAAGTCTCATCCCATTAGCAATCTATAGGTCTAAATCAATAGCTCAAACTCCACTTGGATACTAGCAGACAGGTGGTGAGACTCTCATGAAGCTAATGTGTGTTCCCTGTTTACCAAAGCTATGCCTAGATGAAGGGGATCAGGGTCCATCCTCTGTTCCTGGCATGTCATGGCTCAAGCTTGCAAAGTTAAACATCTTTATCTCCCAAAAAAATGTGCCCACGCTGAGATTGCCAGAACTGTGCCCAACTAGCCAACCATGCTAACGAGTTAATAGTATGGACAAGCAGGTGTTCATACTCCATCCTCAATTCTACTACAGTTTACTTTACTAGATTAAGTTTACTACATTTACTGAGCTGTATTTATAGTTTAGGAGGTCTATAAAATTTGACTTCTTAGAAAATATTGTAACAGGCTAATCTCAAAGTGATAAAATTACGCAGAAAATCAGCACCACTCCTTTTCTGGGGAAATACCACAGCTGCCAACTGCAGTGAAGCTGGTAAAGTAGTACCATACCTCTTTGTCACATGGTTGTATAAACTGTGAATATAGAATACTCCCCCAGACTGGGAACAGTCGTGGCCAGTGTCGTAAATTCTGTTTTAAAAAAGGGCTATGCTTTCCATTGGGCACACAGAAAGGGCTTCAGTTTGGAGTTCATATTTTTGAAGTTTACATTGCTTTTCAGTACTCACTTACATTTTCATTTCCTGTACTCACTATGAAGCCTGGGGAAGGGAAAAAAACATTCAGAGGATGTGGAAAACAGTTTTGAAGTTATTTATAAAACATGCAGAACTGTTATTTCAAAATGTGGGAAAACCTTAAGTATAGTTTTTGGAGAAGAAATTAAGTAAAGGATTTAAAAAAAATTATCTTATTGCCTATTTATGCTCTGATTCAAAGTCAGTGGTAAGTTTTCCTTTAAACTTGATAGGTATCTAAGCCCTTGAAAATGGCTATTTACTGTTATCAAAGATAAAAACGGTGGCACAAAGTTGCTTCCCAGTTAACTTCCACTGAACACTCAGAATGTCCTTGTCCACAACATAGAATTATCCTAATATCATAACCTAGAGAGTTAGCACACATTAAAAAAAACATTGAGAGAAGGTGGTAATTATTCAGCTATCCATTTTCATACATTTTAATAATCAGATGTTACATCCAAAATAAGGTTGTTTTGAAATTTTCTTTAAAAATCTGGGCTCTAGGAAATGCTTACCCGTGTAAATAGATCGATTTTTTTCACGTAGGGAATAAATACTTAGAAGTTTGCATAAGCTAGCTGTAAAAAATTACTTGATCCTGTTTGTTTGGTTTTTTTTTTTTTTTTTTTTTTCCCCTTTCTTCNATTTTAAGAAGCCTTTTTGTTTTGTTTTTTTTTTTTTTTTTTTTTTTCCCCTGCATTCAGAAATGCATTTAGTTGAATATTTTGAACTTAATCAGTACATCTCAAGGGGAGCTTTGGTGTAAAAGGAGTGCAGTTTGACCTCTGTAGCTGTAGAAAGTAAGAGTCAGTGATCTCCATTAGACTGTATATCCCGCTGGGTAGTATCGGTTGCCCTTTTGTTATTGTAAGCTCTTTCTCTTACTTTTACTGTTTAAATAAATATATTGAAGCTAAAGAGTTAATGACAAATTCAGGAAGTCTTGACTTAACGGTGATGAAGTGAGATGCATTTTGTGCCGTTCAATGTACACAATTTATAACCCCGTTTGATTACCGCAGCGTGTCCTCCACCTATATGGATTGCACTCGGGGGACTAGTCAACTTATTAATTCATCACTTGCCGCCTTTTATGGTTGCAATACCCCTTTATGGCATACAAGCATAGAGATCTAGTAATCCGAAGGCTGCCGGCCGGTGGGTTCCACTCTAGCTGACCTTTTGTTTGCAGAGACAATGCTGATAACTTTTCTCTGGGTTCCTCTTTCTCGGAGGCTGCGTTGCCCTCACGCCTTTTGTCTTGCGATGGGAACAAGCAGCTGGGGTTACCGCGACTTCCAGGGAGGAACGCCTTCCACAAGTTAACCTGTAGCTTTTTTAAGTGCCTTTTGATTTATCTGTCACCTGATCCGTCAGCAATGAATAATTTTCATGGAAGGTGCACTTTAATTACCTTCCCATTTGACTAGCATTATCATGCCCTATCTAGGTAATTAATCTCACGAAGTATCCAATTTCAGTCTTTATTGCTGGCAGGCAGGCCTTCTGAATTATATGTGCTTGAATGGGCATTGGGTCTGTTGTTAAACCAAATAGGCCATGAACCAAATTTTGGGTCCCTCTGTTTTTCTCTTTTTTTTTTTTTTTTCATAATATGTCTGTAAGGATGTTGTGATCTAGTCGCTTTGGTTGACCTAGTTGAGATTTGAACAATGTAAAACAGGAAAGGGCACTGGTAGAGAATGGTGGCTAATACAAAAATAATTAAAATAGCACAGATCATAAAAGTCAATCAGTCTCTGAAGAAATAGTCACCAGGTTGTGAAACTAGGTGCTGATAATAATCATTTTTTACTCTTGAATAATGTATAGCTTTTACAGTAGAAACTCTGTATGCTGAAGAGTTACTTTGTAGAGCTGGTGCATTCAGAGGATAAATTAGTAGTCCTCCTCCTAATATCAGATTAGGGATTTACAGTTGTATTCAGTTTTGTGTTTCGTTGCTCTGTGGGTGAAAGATATAGACCTTTAAAAACGTACTGTTGAACCAGCAGATTAAATAACATGGTAATAAATTTGTATGAGAGGTTATTCTTTTTTCTTATGACTGTCTCATTAAAAATGGTGATGAGTTAACATATTTTTCTCTCTGAACAAAAATGCTGTGTTGGTGGGTAAAAATAAACAATAGCATAGTGTGAATCTTTCATTCAGTTGTCTACATTTTAGGCACACTATGTCTATTTTGGAAATTCCTTTGTAATTTTTCTGGAAGTGCTTTTTTCTTCTCTGTTTCCTTTCAATTCCCTTCCCATTCCCCAAAGAAAAATTCTAACAGGTTAAATTTTACAAAGGTTTGACAGAACCCTCTTACCTTAGATACAGCTGAGAATTCCTTGAGAATTTTCACAGGTCCATTTCCTGGAAATAAATTTACCCACTTTATAACTGAAGCTGGTAAGAATGTGTGTATTAGTTAAGTTTTATATTTTGAGTACAGAACAGAATTGTTGGATTAGAAAAAACTTTTTTAAAGGAATTAAGAAAATATGAAGATTTGTAAACAAAATTATGAAATCTTAGGATCATAGGATTTTTCTTTGTTGTCATAATTTTTAAGTTGGCCAAAGCAGGCTGTTTGATACCCTTAACTAAAAACCCTTGAAATAAGCAGACAGATTTACACAGGCACAATTGAACTTGTAACACTGTTTTTTTCTTTACTGTTTGCAGGACTTCTTTAATACCAAAATTTGATTATCTGCCAGAAGATTATTTTTTTATTTAATGGAGGTACTTTTTTTTTTTAATCAGAAGTTCTCTATACATGAGAAAATTTGGTATAATTGTGGCTTATGCCTAGAATAATTTTAAGAGAAAAAATCTGAATATATTTAATGGGATGAAAAGTGGAGGCAACTGTGTTTAACCATGTAACTCTCACTTCTACCACTTTGAACTTCAGAAAATAAGAACAATGAACAGCATAGAGATTGATCCTGGAATGCAGAATCTTTCACCTTTAGGTCACCAATTCAAATTCAGTCAACCCAAGCAGTGACCAAAAATTGTTACCATATGAAGGTTGTTTGTGAACTGTGTGGAATTTAATTGATGATCTCAGTTCTTTTTTTTTTTTTTTTTCATAAACATCATCATAAGCAGTGCTTTTGGCAGTCACCCAAAAAAGAAGGTAAGATTAAAGGCACGTGACCTAGTAAACTTTTCACTCCTGGTCATGATCCCTTCAGGTGAACACAGTGACTGGAGAATTTTAGGTTGCTGATGTGAATTCTACTTATTCTCTGGATAAAGAGAGAACTTCAGTAATTTTTTCTTTAAATATCATATTTTAATTAATTTGAATTTTTAGAGGCAGATATTGACCCTGTATGTTAGACTGCCAGTCTCATGGATGCTTCTGCAGCTTGAATTACATTCAAACTGAAACCATTCATTGAATATAAAAAGAAAACAATTGACTTCCGTTTGTTTTTAAGCAGCTTTACCAAATGATAAACTGATCTCTTCAGTTTTGTTTGCAGTTTACCAGGAAAGAACTTATTTTGGTACTTCCCGAATGAATGGCTCCTGCCGTATATTCGGACTTATAGATTGCTAGTATAGTAGCTGTTTTCAGCCAAAGGAATATAAAAAGCCTTGGAAAAAAACTGTAAAGGACTTTAATAAAGTATGGTCATTTGCAGAGCATGAAGGATCTTTGCCAGCTGCCAAGCTGCTGAGCTTTAGCTTTGCTGCTGACTTTGAAGAGAAATGTAATATTTGGTTTGAAAAGTATTTGTGTTCCCAAGTTTCACAGCTGATGTTGAGACAAGATACTGGGTGCTTAATTAAGCTTTCTTCAAGTCTGTTGCTTTAACAACTTTCTTTAGAATGGTGATAGAGAAAAAAACGTGTAAAAAATAGCCATTTTGAAAGGTCATTTAAGGTACTGTACAGCAGCTCTTGTCTGTTGAGAAGAGAATGGTCTACTGGTTCAAGCACTGGACTGGGGCTCTGGAGATTCATGATAAATTACATAGTCATTCCCATAGGCATCTTGTGTTACATTGGATAAATGACTTAATCTCTCCATGACTCTGTTCTTCATGAGAAGAATGAGGATAATAGGACTTCCTTGCATCAAAGGAGCATTGTGAAGAAAAATCCATTAGTGACTGTGAGGCGTTTAGATACCATTTTGCTAGTGGCTATATAAGTACTGAGGGAAGTTAAAGTTATCTATCTTCCTGTGGGGTTTTTTTGTTTGTTTTGGTTTGGGTTTTTTTTTTCTTCTTTTCTTGTTAAAATGTATAATAGAATTAAGCCCTTGTTTTCATGTTAATCTAGAGCTGTTGGTCTTTGTTCAGTAACGGCCAAATTCTTCTAGACTGGAATTCCTATAGACCTCCCTTTTTTATCGCTCTGTATTTTCCCTGAGAACCGTAATACAAGAGAGACTGTAAACAGGACTAGTCCAGTATATCACCAGCTTTTTAAGAAAGCTGCAGCTCTGCTGGATGCACTGGGTACCTGCCAGTGTTGCATATGAAAGAGAAACAAATCTCGCCAGGAATCTCCAAGTTCTCAGACAGTGAGCAGGTACCAGGGTTAGCCCTTAAGGATATTTTAATAATACATTTGCTTATTAAAAAAAATCCAGAGATTGTGACCTTTCTGAAATAGTTTGTTCTTGCTGGAACTTTGCTTTTAATCACTAATCATTGTGACATTTTTTTGGCAACCTAACCCTTGTGAATCTTTGTGCAGTGTTCTAGGTAAGTCTCTCATGGGACAAAAGCAGGTCTTTACTACAGCAGTTTTTAAACTGTAACATTGATGCTTTCCTCCATTCCCTAATTGCACCTGGGAAGATCTGGTTCTTGTTGCAGTTAATAATCTGTTCACCCAGTACTCTAAAATAACAAGATTGGTCACATTAAAGTGCTTTTTCATGGCTTATGTTTTTTCTCACCCCACTATACCAAATGGGAGGAATAATTTTATGGAGACCAGCACTATTACTCTTTATCTTTTGTGTGGAAAGATCTTAGGTTTGTTTTATATTGGAAGCATTCTAAAACTTACGTGTCACCTTTCTGCCACATTACGACATCATTAAAGCTCAAGAGGGTGTTCAGACGTATGGGCATGAGTTTTTTTAGCTTCTGTTCTAATGGCTTCAGGGCAGGCAATTTTAAATCTGATGGTCTTCTAAGATCACACAAAAGTCAGTGTAAAGAGCAACAGAGGATACTAAACTTTGGGAACCAATTTTGTTATTCTCATTTTGATTTGAAATATAAATACAGTCATGTATAGTCCAGAAATAAAACCGCAAACCTTCAGCAAATTCAAACCATTGATAAGGAGGTAATCACAGAGTAAGTTTTAGGTAGAAACACGGAGGACAATTTCCCACAGCTCCAGGTGATGGTGAGCAAAGTCAGAACCATCAAGCCTTGGCCTCCTGGTTCCTCTTCCACACTTTCTCAAAGCCACCATCCTGCCATGTATATACATTTGCAGTGTGATGCTGTGATCCCCGTGCCACCTTCTTACTCCACATTGCATTTTGTTGATCCAACCATAAGGGAAGAGAGAAGCTCAAATGCTCAGCTGAAGCTTTGAGAGTGCAACCTTTCTGGGTCCTGTGATGAAAGGACTCTCACTCAGGGGTATATTCTGCTGTTTTGGCCATGCGCTACCATTTTGTTTTTCTTCATGATTGAGTAACTTAAATGATTCTCACTAGGGGAAACAGAGACCTTCAGAAAACCATTTCTTTATTCATCTTGATTTTGAAAAATTTGGGTACAAGACTGAAGGGAAGGTAAAATGTGTACTACTGAAGAAAAAAGTCAACTGATAGAACAAATCTCGCCAGGTCCTCTAGATTCTTGTTGAGGTAAAGGAAATTTCAGGCATTTTGACAATGGGCTAATAACATCTGTGATATAGCTGGGTTTGTAATGGTACAATCCCAAACGTGTATTAAGAATAGATAAAGGTCTTAAATGAGTGCCTTGTCTACATTCCAGGGGTTTATAGACAACTTCGCACTATCCTCTCACCATGGCAATAAGGAGTCCTTGCACATGTATGTCCTAACGTGAAGTTTCACTGGTGTTTTTCTAGTCCTCTTTCATTTCCCTTCTCAAGCCCCTCTTCTTTCCCCTTCTCTTTCCCTTCTTTCTTGTCTCAATGACAGAGTTGTTCTGTGAAATGACAGTGCATCACCGGTATTGCTGGCATTTTACAATTACTTAAGTCATTAATATCACTCAGAAGTTGAAACATCACAGTCCACTTACAGGTCAAATTCCAAAGGTTTTCAAAATTACTGTTATTGCAGTTGTAAATGGGGGTTTTAGCTGACACCACTATCAATTAATATAGTTCATGTTCTTGTAAAGCAGTTAGGATTTATATGAAATAAAGAGTTATATCTTCCTCATGATTTTTGAAACACAGAGAATGGAACTTACCAGTCCAGTAAATACCACGTTTTCTAAAATTTTTACTACTGTAGTGAAAAAAGCCATTATGTTTTTAAAAAGAAGACAGGAATTGTGGCCTCTTTATCTTTTCCTGTGCAGCACAAAAATGTATTCAGTTTAATGGAATGCCATAATGCACTCCTAAACTGTCAGATTTCTAAATATGAGCCATACATCATGACAGTGCAGAACAATGTATTTTGTACCAAAGCAGTTCTATTAGAGAAGGTGAAAATATGTTAATCCTACCTCGATCATCAGGGACTCATATGAATTTGCATTGCTCTTTTAACCTTGAAGTAAGTAGGTGATACCATTTTTTAATTTTTTAAGAAAAATCCATTCAACTACCAACAATATTTTTTGTTTGACAATATTATTAATGACTTCCTAGACATCAGTAATTATTATTTGCATATATGCAAAATATTAAAAATCTCAGAAAATCTATTGTTACACCATTTTAATTTTTTTCCCAGGGGAATTCTCTGAGGGCTTTCATTGTTTTGCTTGTAATTTGTATACATTTTGACTTAGAATGCTAATTACTTTATTGTACTCTATAAAGTCTGGACATAAAACTGCTCACAATTTCTGTTGCCCACAGATTGCACTGAAATGCAAGCTAGTGTTGGAATATCTGAACACAGATCTGTTACACAGATTTATAGATTATTGCACTGAGTTGTTTCAAATGTAATTTCATGGTAGGAACACCTGAAATTACCATTCGAAAATGTATTTTAACCTTTCAGGAAATGATCCTGTTAGGTGACCAGCTCTAATTGTATTATTAAATCTATTTTGGGGGAGGGGTGTGAAGAAAAAAAAAAAAAGTAAAGTAAGGTGATTACAAGTCTTACAGTAGATAAAATAATTGTTTGTTGGAGTTTATAAATTTGAAGTACTACCAGACAGATCTCATACTGCAAAATATGAAAGTAGTTAGATTTTAGTAAATGGTTGTGAATTAAATGAAATCCATGCTTATGTCCTTATCACATGAAACATCTTGGGGAATTTTGATTTGGGTTTTTTTTGTTTGTTTTTGTCATGAACATACATATAACCGAAGAGCTCAAGATAAATATGGCTGTGGTACAGATTTAATATAGTGTAATATCTGCACAGATTAACTGTGATAAAAAATGAAACAGAAGAGGCTCAGACTCCTATAAGAGTTGAAAGCAAATTCTTCATGTTTGTGGCATTAGGTGCTGTATTGTTGTTATTGCTTTGTTGTTTTCAACTGATCTTAAAAAAATAAAAAGCAGTTTGAAACTAGAAGCTGGGTAATGGCTGTATGATTAATGACAATGAACTGCAGATCAGTTTTTTAAAAATAGACATGAAACCATTTATACTTTAGATTTAGTTTCAAAAAATTAGATTTGGTTTATTTTTAATACGTATGAAGTCATTTATATTTTAGAGTTTAACAAAATTATTTGCTTCTGAAAAGTCCAAGAGTGGTCACTTGGAAAATAAAACTTAGTCTTCAGTATGAGTGCAACAGTTTTCAATATGAGTGCAACGTGGACTCCATCAAAGATGACCTTCATTGTGTTGCTTCAGCACCATGATCACATGTGAGCCTGGATAAACCTCAAATGGGTAGTTTAATTCTACATTAAGAAGTGCTAATTAGCTCCATTTTACATGTGAAAAAGAAAAAGAGGACTTGAAACAACCTGAGTGCTGAGGTCCTGCATTCGTAATCCAGACTCCAGTATTAGAAGGCAAGAGAACAGTTTCCTCTTACTCTCAACAGCGATTCCACAGATCTCATGTAAAGGACATGATGGAATAGTGTGGTTTTGAGCACAGAGGAGAACAGGAATATTTTATCAGTAGCCCATTATTAGGAGGGATCAAGAACAGTATGAAATGTCACCCTCCCATTGTAGAAAGTCAGGTGCCTCAGCAAAAGGGTTCAGGAGAAATGTGCTGGAAGAAAAGCTGTTGTACCTGGTCAGCTGAAAATGTAGCTCCTTTCCTTCTGCCTTTAATTTGGCACTGGAGTGTATCTGGGACTGAGAGCCAGAAAACCTGTCCAGAGGTGAGTGTGCCAGTATTCATGATTATTTTGAGAAAAGAACAGGCTCAGCCTTCTGTTACAATGGGGTGCTATGGCTCAGAAATGCTACTCCAGCATTATGCCGTAGCCTGTGAAATGGGAGAGTCAGGTTCAGTTCCCTTAACTGATGAGTTTAACTCTGCTTCTTCCATATCTCTAGGAATAGCTTAATTTTTAGGCCACAGAGTCATGTTTATGTGTAGTGCCTAATTTTATTCGTCTCCTGTTGCCTTTCTTTCACATGACAGAGATTCAACAGGAATGACAGAGAGAGACTCCTTACTGATGCAAATTTCACTAGTATTCAGAAGCACACTGGGAGGGAATGTGGGGAAAAAATCACGAATGAAATGCCAACTTAATGGAATGACTAGTACTGATGTGAAAACAAGTGGTCGATTTTGCAACATGAGATATTTAGGCTGGAAATTACAAGTTTTGTAGCCATCAGGCCAGTAAGATTCTGGAGCTGCCTTTTCATGGGAGTAGTGGGAGACATAATTTGATTTTAAGCCGAAGCTTTCTCATTCTTTTGGAAGAAATGGCATCACGTGGTTGCCTGAGATGGCAGGTGACTGGACACAGTGATCCCAAAGTACCCTTCCACTCCTACCTTCTTAATAAGGAAAATACTTTATATTTTGTTATGTTCTCTGGTTTCTCAGAACCATTTCACCTGTAATTTGATGGTGGTATTTTTTATTGCTTAAGAGAGGTTGGACATGGAAAAGAAAAATCTTTGTTGAGATTGCAGAGTCTGATAATTGATACGTGAACTGGAGATGATGAAATAGCTGCATGTAGGGTAAGAAACAAGGAGGACACTGTTCACATTGAAATGGCTGGAAGGGATGTATAAACAATTATGGCAGTTTGTATAGCTGTTTTAATATTGATGTCAAGACTGATAAAGCATAGAGTAAGTGTTCTTTCATTGGACAGCGTAAATTTAGAAGGCAAGCAAAGACTTATCCCCAGTTTGTTTACTTTTAAATGAATGTTGCATTTGTTAACCTTTTAGGATCTGTAAATTCTGCATCATTGATACTGAAAATACATTTGACTGAATTCTGACTTCACCATTTTTTAATCAAAACACTTTTTTTGTAATTTGTGGGAGGACAAATCATGTTGTCGTCAGTAAAAGGAGTACTCCAGAATATTGCTTTACATTGGTACTACAGTTAAATGAGTTCAAATCAGATTTATTTTTTTTAATTTTTATATTATACCATCAATGGTTCAAACCCAGAAGACGAATTTATGATCCTTAATAGTAACTGATTCTTATTAATGCATTTTAAACAAGTTTTACCTTACTTTGTGCGGCACAAAAACTAGATGCTAAAAGGCTTTTCTGCTACAGATAGTAATAGTGTAGTCTTATGTAGTGTCTAGGTTTAAGTGACTCTTTGGAAGATTGTGTTTATCCTAGCTTTGTTAATGTTACATATCTAACATCTGAAAAGCTTCTGCTTTCATATGTTGTGCTGCTAATGACTCAGCACCTTACTGGCAGTGAAACAAGAAGCATGTCATTCATAATCAAGGTGCTAAAATGAAGTTTTGAATTCCATTATAAGGAGGTACTTTGCAACGGGTCATTAACTTGCTCTATGGCATGAAACCCCTGAAGGAGGTTCTTTAAGGATACAGATTATAAGTAATGACATAATTGCCTGGTGATGTAGAAATACGACCAAGGTTTTAAAATGTGGTTTCTCTGAATGCTTCAGGTGCTGGATGCCCACTGACTAATGCCCATGGCCTGATTTTCAGCCGTGATTACTGTGGGGAACTGTTCCTTTCAAAAGCTCAGGAAGGGAGATGTGGCAATAGGACACAAGTTCACCTTGCACCAAGTTGCTCAGTCAGACTTCAGGGACACAACAAAGCAGACACCTGCCAGACTCCTTGGCAGGAGTATTTACTGCATAATTGAAGTGTCACTGGACCTGCAGGCAATTAATGTCTCTGAAAATCATGATTTGAGGTACAAAAACAAAGGAATTGAAAAGTGGAGGCTACTTTTGAAAAATTTGAGCATTGATATGAATTGCTTATGTACATCTTTTTTTTTTATTATATATCATTATTTGAAGCTTAGATAGAAAAGAAAATGGATTTCTCCATTGCTGATCATAGCTAATTTATCAAAAAAGTAGAGGTCTGAAAGGAATTGCTTTTTAAAACATTGTGGGTTTTCAATCCATTTTTCTTCCTTTAACAGATTGATCTGTCATTCTTGAAAGATCAGCAAAATCCCACAAAGACATAGTAGTTTTTGAACAGCTCTTGAACATCGTAAAATTGATTCTTTTATATGTGTGAGAGCATGTACATTTATATGGGGTTTAATAACCTGCATTCCTTTACTTACCACTCTTGTTTAACCTTAAAGTAACAACCTAGAAGTTTTCCAGGTTTTAGTTTACTGTATGTTGTTACTTAGTTTGTTAGTTGGCAAGGTTAAATTACATGAATATTTGACTTTTAGTCACTGTACCTATACTTCTTTAAGCTGTTTCTCTTCACCTATCAGAACGAGTAGGGTTATACTGCGGGTATTATTACTTGAATGGGATACCTGCAGTGAGAATCCAGATGCTAAGGAAGCGCTAAAAATGATTCAGAAGACAGTTCTTTCTCCCTGTTTTATGCCGAACCTATTGTCCCTTGTGGGAAAGAGAATTTTGCAATTGGATTGTTGCTTTTCAGATGAAATAAAAAACCTGCAGTCATGTCAGCTGAAGCCTTGGCACAATTTGGAAGAGGAGAGGTGTTAACCTCAGTGTCCTGAGCAAATTCCAGTTTGCGTAATTGTGTCTCACATCCCTGTCATTCCCCCTATAGCTTCAGTTGGATTAGCTATTCATTTCCTGTCCCAAACCTTTGTGTAGCATTTCCACGTGCTCTATAACAGTTTCCACATTTCACCCTAGAGCTAACTATAATCATCTTTCTTTGTCTGTCCCCACATACAGGCACAGAATAATTGTGAAACTCTTTGCGGGCTCATAGAGAAACTAGCCAAAGGCCAACTGCATTAACTAAATTACAATAAAATTCTAGATCCAACACAATCTGAATTTAAACCAGGGCATGAAATGGCTTTAGTGGCATATGTAATAGGTAATCTGTTCCTGTCAGGGGAGAGAGGACAGACATCTATTCTCATCGCTTTAGACATGTCTGAATCATTTAACACAGTCGATCATGGGATAGTACTTTCTTGCTTGAGAGGGATAGCAGGATCCAAAGTAATACACTAAAATGGTTGGCGTTCTTCCCAGACAAACACAGCCAACAAGTAGTCAGGGCAGACCGCCTTTCTGTTCTTCATTCTGGTGTCCTTCAAGAATCAGTTTTATTGATAGCTCCTTTTGGCATCTATACTCAGCTACTGTGTGAACAGGTCGGATGGTAAAGCTCAAGAAATATGCAGATCATATACATTTCCTTTTGTACTTTGAGACCTGTAATCATTCCAGTTTCAGTGCAGTGGCAACTGATTGCAAGAAAACAGCACAAAGATGAAGAATAATTGGTTGAAACTGAACCCAAATGAGGCAGAGCTGGTACTAGCAAGAAGAAAATTACAAGTCAGTGAGTTTCCAAGGCCAGTATAGTAGCTTCTGGTGAAAGTTACATACATTGTCTTTTGATCACTGCCGCCCATAATTTAGGAATACTCTGTTGACACTAAGCTGCCACAGGGTGATATCTGGTAAATAAAACTGTCCATCTTTCCTCTTTGGGTAAGAGTCTAGCTCATCCTGCTGGATGTTTACCTCCCTGGAGACATTCAAGGTCAGGTTGTGCGGGGCTCTGAGCAACCTGATCGAGGTGAAGATGTCCCTACTGATTGCAGGGGGGTTGGACTAGATGACCATTAAAGGTTGCTTCCAACCCAAACTATTCTATGATTCTATGATGTTGAACTGGCTGCAGTTATTTGTGTGTTTACTGCTTCTCCCTTGGATGTTAGCAACACAGTATATCTGAGCATAAAGCTCATACTGGGTAGGGAGTTATCTAATACGAAAGGTTGCAGCAACTCGGGATACCATGAGCACATCAGACTGCCTTACATTGGCTTTTCAGAGAATTAGGCTTAACTTCAGTCTCCACTCTTATCTTCGAGACTCTCTGGCCTGGGCCCAGATATCTAAAAGGCTATCTCAAGCCCCAGTACTTGATAGCTTCGCTGCTGGAAGTTCTCCAGTAGATTTCTTCACAGTAAATATAAGGCTTATCTGTAGGAGAGAGCATACAGCAGTACAGCTTGCATCAAAGTCTCTGAGTTAATTCCCAAGGAATCTGATGACTATCGAAATATTGCCTTATTTCTCTGTGTGATGCAAATTTCTTGGACTTGCCTCTATCTTGATACAGTTACACAGAAACAGCCGTAGTAGAACAAAAGGGCACTTTCCGGCTTAGATATTCAGGTACTCTTTCCTCTACTCCTTGGGAAAGGATGAGAAATACGTATTTATATGCTTCTGTGTTTGTAAAGATCCCTAGCTTTATAAAGTAGTACAGCTCAAAGGACTACAGTGAAAATATGCCAAATTATAACAGATGAATGTATAGATGGGAAATCATTATTACAAGGACTTGCTGGATTATATGGCTCATAAGCTTTTCTTCTAAAGAAGCTGCTAGGCTACTTTTTGTTCTGTTGACATAGATAACAATGCAATATCTACACTGAAGTTAAATACTAAAATAATGAAATAAATATTATGACATACGATTATTTTTTAAATATTATTCCTTCCTGTTAGCCAGTAGGCATATATGCTGGCTACTAAAGAACAGAAAACCCAATTTATTTGTGTACAATTCTGGATATTGATCTTATTTTTTAAATTCTTCATAATATTTTTTATTTTACAAAAACATGCTCCACTTCGTTATTCTCTGATTGATGCTAATAGTACTTCTTTTGGAGAACTTCAATATACAGAAGATAGTAAGCTGGGTTATGAACATGTGGCTCTGCACATAACTTCATAATATGTGGCTTATTTCTGGAACTCATGTCTCAATCAGGTTTATTACTGAGTTTCTTTGTAATGTTTCTTGAGTTAAAAACGTGAAAGGAAAGAAAGACAGATATTTATTTTTCACAGTTTAATTGTACTAACTTGTGAGATACAACAGCACTAAGTATTAGATTGCAATGTGTTCCTTAGTAAGAACTGTTAGGTGATACATCCATTCAATATAATAGTACGTTTTTCTAGTCCAAACTCCTTTTCTAATGATACATTTGTATTCATGCAGATAGACAAGGCATTGCTGAGTGAACCAGAAAGGATAAAATGCACAAAGCCAAATCTATATGCAGAATTTAGATACCTTTCTCATTACTGTTTTAATTTCTGTTATTTAATTTCAGCAGTTGAAAAACTTTCTGAGTTTCCTATCTAGTAGACTTTGGTTGTAAGAATAAATTCAGAATGAAATCATTAGAAAGCTGTATGAAAAAAAGCTCCAAAATCTCTGATATGGAATCTAAAATGTTAATTGCTTGCCACATCTTTTTAAAGCACATTCCTGGGTGACATTTTTTTAATTAGAAGGAATTATGAGATGTAGCAAGATTTTTTTCTTTCATTTTTAGAAGGAACATACATAACAGAATAGAATAAGGTGTAATATCCAAAATACAATTTAACTTTCTAAAACAGAAATGTATTCAGTTGTCAAGGAGTACTGGAGCCAAGTGGGTCTGATGTCTCGTTAGTATGAAAATTTTGATATTACTCCACTCACACAGAATCACACAGAATCACACAGAATCACAGGGGTTGGAAGGGACGTCTGGAGATCATCTCGTCCANNGCCTCACCAGGGCAGAGTAGAGGGGGAGGACAACCTCCCACGACCTGCTTGCTACGATCTTCTTGATGCACCCCAGGATGCCATTGGCCACCAGGGCACATTGCTGGCTCATGGTCACCCAGCTGTCCACCAGGACTCCCAGGTCCCTTTCCACAGAGCTGCTTTCCAGCAGGTCAGCCCCTAACCTGTACTGGTGCATGGGCTTATTCCTCCCCAGGTGCAGTACCCTACACTTGCCCTTGATGAACTTCTAAAGGTTTCTCTCTGCCCAACTCTCCAGCCTGTCCAGGTCACACTGAATGGCAGCACAGCCTTGTGTTGTGTCAGCCACGCCTCCCAGTTTTGTGTCATCAGCAAACTTGCTGATGGTACACTCTATCCCTTCATCCAGGTCACTGATGAATATGTTGAACAGGACTGGACCCAGTGCTGACCCCTGGGGAACACCGCTTGTCACAGGCCTCCAACTCCACTCACTCCAATAAAATTACTCTTGGCTTTCATGAACATTTACAGAAGCATCACACTTTTTCAACCCTCTTGAGTTTCAACTAAGATGTCTTTGAATTTTAAACCATGTTATATAGTCTATTCATCCATTATTTTGCTGTTTTCTTACTTCTTATGTCACTGCAACTGTTTAAAAGCCCTAACTGGGATGGGGAGTTGTTCTGGTTTTGCTTTTAAGATGACACCGTGCAAAACAAATGCTGGTCTGAATCAGTTGGTCTTTCAAGTTAAATAGGAGTGTATCCATTATTTTCAAATTGTTGTTAATGAAGGTGTAAGATTATCTCAGAACTGTGGCACACACAGTTGAGGACTCTCAGAAGGAACAATTTACAGGCCCTAGCAGGTACAGCAGGAAAAAAATTCTTGAGCTTCTTGTGGCTAGGATTAGTGTTCTCCTTCTGCTCAGCTGTTGTGCTGTCCCTGTTTCACAACAGCCCCTCAGGCTTTCAGGGTCACAGAACTGGGGCTGCTCCACACCTTCTGTCAGGTTCCCAGCCAGGGAGGGGAAAGTGAAAAGCACTTGCTTAGTGAAGTTTAAAGCTCGGGCCTTATTCAGACTTGGTATATTAGGTTTATTGGCCTAGCACGGTGGCAGGTACTGTTCCTAGTGCCCTCTCATTACCATGCTGAACTTTATAAAAGCAAGAGCCACGTTCACAGTGTTGCTTCACCTTTTCTTGAGGATGTTTATTTCTTTGCTCAAGAACATCTGAATGTTCCAATGCAAAAAGAGGAGATTCACAGCAGTGAGACAGACCTCTATCTGATATAGTCAAATGCAAAAAGAGGAGATTCACAGTAGTGAGATATACCTCTATCTGATAGAAAGGTATGTACACAGCTATTGCTTCAGAGTGTGTGGCACGTGTGGAAGTCAGTTCAGACCAGCCGTACATCGAGGACTTGGGTGGGACGTTGGCTTCGCTGCTCCGACAGGTGTCCCTGCTCACAAAAAAGGGGCATCTGTTGTTTTCATAAAAGGCTCTGAAACACTGCAGCTATCGTATCCGTTTACAGAAGTACCAATTTCAACTCTGAATGTGCAACCGCAGCGCTTTGGGAGCAGGTTGACAAACACACCAGCCTTGCCTGCCTCCGGGGTGGGGCAGAGGGACCAGCAGCTATTTATAGCTGCCGCTGCGCGTCGGCCGGGTCTCGCAGTCATGTAGGCATTTGCAGGGGCTCTGCAAGAGATGAAGTGGAAGTTTATCAGCTCTGGATTTCTGTTTTATTTATCTGTTCTTTTTGCACCAAATTCCTTCCATTGTATTTTGTGGGTTCGAGGCAGACTATAAATAGATGGGTTTGTTTCTTCTAAATATATATATCAAATGAAGAGAAAAGTGAAGGGCCACCTGGAGTTAAGATTTTAATATTTCAGTTGTTACAAACTGACTCCAAAAACAATATTTTTTTCCCTGGCAGATTTGGTGTGAAAATGTTTAGTTGAGCAGATGGAGCCACAGCTGGTAGTGTACATGTTTATCGGGATAGTTGGCATTTAGCTGCATCCAAAACTGATGTCAGGCTCAAAGATGCTAAAAAGCAGGAATGACTGAAAGCTGAGATGGTACTCTATCAGCTCAGCTAGGAGCAAATTTCTTTAATTTTTAGTACTTTGGCCTTTTAAGAATAATTTTAATCCAGTGGGAAGTTAAACATTTAAAACTAAAATTAAAAAATATGTCAAAATAGGTAAACATTTGCTATTATTATGCTTTAATAAATAGCCTGAGGAGTGCAGAACATAACCCAGAACGTATTGATGTTTAAGACCTAGTTAGCAAATAACATGCATCTGCTGATGTTTAATTATCGTGTATGCTTTGCTGGCAGCTTTCAGAATCTGCGTAGTTCATATTTACCAGCGTAGTCTCTTGTTTCACAGATGAGAACATTCAGCTGGAAGTTTGAGAGAGAATGCACATGAATAATAGTGAGGAACCAAAGCAACAGAACAGATACGTGTAGATGATAATGATTTTACAGTTGTGTCTAATGCACACAATGAGGTTCGATGTCCCATTGTGCTAGGCACTGTACGAACAGTGGGGGAGAGTCCCTCTGCCAGGGACTCTAAAGGAAGAAGGCAGATTCAGGCACTGAAAACTTCATTTCAGACAAGGATTTCAGCTTAAAGCTCCTTAGGACAATCTTAGTATGAGTAAATGGTGGTGCCCAGTGATAGGACAAGAGGTAACGGGCACAAATTTGAACACAGGAAGTTCCCTCTAAACATGAGGAGGAACTTCTTTCCTTTGAGGGTGGCAGAGCACTGGCACAGGCTGCCCAGAGAGGTGGTGGAATCTCCGACTCTGGAGACATTCAAAACCTACCTGGATGCCATCCTGTGCAACCTTCTCTAGGTGAACCTGCTCTGGCAGAGGGGTTGGACGAGATGATCTCCAGAGGTCCTTTCTAACCTCTGTGATTCTGTGATTCTGTGAAATGACAGAAGTGTACCCTTTCTGTGGCCCAGGCCATGCAGCAGTCTTATGACAATGTGGGATATTACTCTGTTTAGGTTAATAATATTGCATACATGTATATCAGGGGTGAATTTGGACCCCTGATTTCAACAGTATTTAAAAAGATGAACAGTTTTGTAATTATTTTTTTCTCCCCCGTATGATTATTTTTCCCAGTACAATTGTTCCCCCTGTGCAACTTTTTCCCAAATATCATAGATGCATCTTGGACTCTGAAGAAAAACGGATTGCGTTTCTCTCATCTTCATGATACACAGCATTTGATAGTGCTGACGTTGTAGAGATCTGTTCCAGTGGCATTCCTGTACAGATGGGGTAACGTACAGGAAGTGAGATTTATTCACATATATTTCTATCCTGTAGGCAGCAAAGAAATTTTGCCTCATTTTTGGTATGTGATGTTCTGAAGCAGACTCCTTCGTTTGTTGTCATTGCACAGGTAGCAGAGACAAGTATCTCTCTGGGCCCATAAAGTGGCTGCATTATGAATGACAATCTAAAGGGAACCAAACTGCTTTACTAGATGACCAGTGATGCCTGTCACCTCTTTGCCAGTGGGCTGTGAATGCACAGCGTACTAAAATGTAACGGTGCCTTCAACAGCAAAATAACAGCATGCGGCATTGTGCAAACTCTGAGCAAATCCGCTTACCTTAGGGCATCCTTGGAGTCTGCTATAATACAGAAAGCCCCCCTCAGTGGTCATGTCCTGCAGCCTGTTCCAATTTCCATCATACTCCAGCCTGGGAAACATGAAAAAGTGCCAGAAAGGCATCCTAATCCTACATGTCACTGAACTGGGCTTCTTAAAAATATAGGCTTGTACAGAATTCAAGTGCCATGTTTCTTCCTTGTCGGAAAGTTGCAAAATAAACTAATTGTGTAGCAACAGTTAAAGATGTTTCAATCATAGACTGTACCTGAAAAAAATCAGTCGAACACTCAAATTGGCGATGGCCCATTTTAAAGCACGGTGGTGTCCATTTTTAAAGCACATACACACTCATACACTCCAATGCACTCACCCAACGGCAGGGCAATAGCATAAAATGAAGTTGTAATTATGCAAGCGTAATGATGATGAAACAATAGTACTGTATGAGATAAACAGCCATGGTGTTTTATAAGGCAATGGGTTTGTTACACATTAACTCTTGCTAATTTCACAGGATGGAAAATACTGTTTTTGTAATATAGTATGCGGAGACATGTGGAACCCCTTACAAATGGGATTATATCTCCTAGTTGTGTCCAGATTCTTTTGGGGACATATGAGTCAGTAAGCTTATTCTTATCTCAAATTTTAGCTTTTTCATGCTGTCTCAGGGCTTTACTAGTTGTATTGGACTGTACTGGCTTCAGAGCACTAAGCATTACCACTAGCATGCAAGCTTTGGTCAAAAAATATTTTTAGACTGGCATTTATGGAGTTTAGTATGTCATAGATAAATCTGATAACTGGAAAGGATATCTCACTTTTGTTCTTTTTATTATCTTTCAAATTGAGCTTTATGTTGATTTTTCAAAAACATAGAGCCATTGTAGCACCTAATTATGAAAATTATATTATATGACATCTAATTATAGTGAAAATTTAGGGGATGTGTTCTTACCTTGTGTAATGAACTTGATGAAAATGCTTTGTACACTAATGGCTGCACTCCTTTTTAAAAAGCTAATATTACTGGTCTTCATCCCCAGGGTATAGCACAGAAATATAATGCTCATCTTTTGGAACTCCTTTTTCAATGGGAAAAATGATAACATACATACATTTTCACTAAAATTAATATATACTTTTACTACAATTTCACTATATTAAAAACTCACTTGCTCTTAATTTCTAGTGAAACCCAGAATTTAATAAACCAATATTCTTTAAAGGCAGGTGTGAGAAAAAGGAATTTTCTAGTCTCAGCTGCATCTCTCTACTTTATTTTCATGGCAGATCATGGCATACATCAAACTGAAATTTAGCAGATGGACTTCGTGCTAAATCCAGATGTAGTTTTCACTAACAACTGGTGGTGAATATTAAAGTATAAATAGATAAGAAAATATATATTTCAGATTTAGGACTATATCTTTCTTCATGCAAGTTTTTGTATACAGTATCCCAGAAGGATTTAGCCTTTTCAGTAAGGTATCAAAATCAGAAGTGTATTCCAAAATAGTGGATAACAGAGACAATAAGAATTATCTAAATTAGGAAAATGGTCATATTTCACTTAGGTTCTATAAATAGGTGGAAATATTGGACTGCTAGTGAGAAAAACAGGCTAGAGTGGTGGAAGGTTCAGCTGTTACAAACAGAGAAACAATAAAAGTCCTTGCATAATCTGTTTGTTATGATTAGGAACTGAAAAGTAAAATTTAATTTAGCAATGCATAAAGAAATTAATATGAATGTGTTCTGAGGAAGAAAATGCTTTACATAAAAATATTATTGCAAGGGACATTGTAGTCTTAGCGAAGACATAGCAATTTATTTTACTTCTACAAATGTATGATACACTTGACTTACCATTGCTATGGGGACATTAATGATTCAACAGTGGGCTATACCTGGAAAAAAAAACAGTGAAAGTCAATGGATAAAGGAAACCAGTCTGCTAATTAAAAGTCTTAATGTATATCTGAACTTGTTGCCAATAAAACAGAGACTGCACATTTTTCTCCTGTTGCTTGAACCTTGTGACACTTTCTTCAAAGCAACCAGAGTTTGAGTGTACTTCTTTTGAATGCAGCAGATACAGGCAAGTGCAGATTAGAATTACCGAGTACAGCTGCCTTCACATTTTCACTGGCTTATAAAGGCAAGCGTGTTGTGGTTTGGGCCAGATTGACCCAATCCGGTGGAACGACAGATGCTTGCTCCCTCTTGCTCTGCTCCCAAAGGGAGGCAAGAGAGAGAGAGAAAGAGAGACTTAAGAGTTTAGAAGGAACTAAACTACTTTAATGAAATATTAATAATAAAATAATAAAAAGAAAAATAATGAAATATATACAAAACCGTATCAAGCTCCCAGGATGACAATCACGTCACCAGCAGGCGCTGGGGAAGTCCCAGACTGGACTCAGTGACGGATGGGAACTGGATTCCGGATCTGGATTCAGGATCGGGATCAAAGGCAGATGCAGAGACAGAGTCCTCCTCGGACGCCAGCCATTGAAGAAAGAGGGCTGACCCTTTGATCCCTCAGCTTTTATACTGAGCATGAGGCAGATGGGATGGAATACCCTGTTGGTCAGTTTTGGGTCACCTGTCCTGTCCGCTCCTCCCCGCAGGTGTGACCCCTCTATGCTTTTCCGCTTCCGACCCTCCAACGGGGCAAGTAACAAAGTTGGCTGGCCTTGGTTGTTATAGCAATAAGTATAAGCAAGAGCCTCTCTGCATACCGTTCCTTGGCATCAACTATAAACATGGGTCTTATCACCCTGAGAGTGAACAGTTTTCTGCACAGCATGCTGTTAATTTCAGCAGTTAGAAGAGGCCTAGAAAAAAAGTAAAGTTACTGAACAAAATTGGTCCTGTTTTACCTCAAACCAGGACAAAGCCTATGGCTGGTTTGCAGTGTGTTTGCTTGTGTTTTGGGAAGCCAACATCATAGATAGTTTCAGTAAATTTGATCTTTCATATTACCATTTTGTTTATTATAGGTTTTTGGGTTTTTTTCATTCTTCATCACCTCTCTGTTTGCCAAATCAAAACAAATTGTTTATCTCCTTTTATGTTGTGAAGGAGAAATAGGCATCAATAACACAAAAATAGAAAGTCTCTGATGTGTTTATTTCTGTTGTACAAAAAGAATAAGTTATTTTAAAGATATTTTAAACTGATGTTCCTGTGTCTTCTTTCTTCATTCCTGCACCTGGTCATCCACTTTAGACTGATGAATGTTGATTTTCTCATTGTAAGTTTATTGGACTGGATTTCAAACACTGTATTTCTTGCTGTTATTCTACATGTCAGCACACTCAGTTGTAACGTAGAATATATCCATCTACATAAAATGAAAGGTTAATGTTTTTTGAGTAAGTTGGGACAAAATTGAAGGAAGCTTCTTCTGCACCCTGGTTAGTATAGTTGGCTTTGTTTTGATAAACAAAGATTTTTATAATAGTAAACAGCCTTTTCACAACCTACCAATCGTGGCATGATGGATTCATTCATTTGCAGTTTCTGGAACCAGCTGCTCCTGTCTACTACTGCTGCAATTAGAAAATCAGTCTGTTAAAATATAATGAATTTAATAAATCTCATGCTTTCAGATTTAGGTATTTGTTATCTACTAGTTATGACAGAACCTATAGCTAATATAGTTTTTTTCCAAAAGCTAAATAATAATAAATAGATCAGAAGGGTGTCTTGTATTACAAAGCAAGTCTTTTTCATGGTTGTCACCTCTGGGAGAAGAAAAATTGCTGGTGGGTGTAGAGAGGCAAGGATAGTCTCACTGTCTCACATACTGTTGCTAAATACAAATAGCAGTAATATTCTTATCTTTGCAGAAATGTTCTTATTAAACAGACAGAGTTGAGTCAGTGAATGACCTTTTCGTTTAATTCAATAATTACATTATGTTTTCGCAGAGATATGCCTTGTAGGGTTCATGTCCTAAGTATAGGAAAATCCCTAGGAAAATATGACATACTGATTATTTTCTAGTCTTCATATGCATCATAAATAAGGGTAAGAATTGTTATCCAATGTTGCAGTGGAAATTTCTAAAAGGAGAGATATCAAGTGTTACTGAAGATTTGAAAGAAAATCATTGGCAGAGTGTAGAAAATAATCCAAACATCTTAACTCCAAGTTTTGTTCCTTAATCATTTAATCATACTGATTACTTAATGTGAGCTTTGTGGCTAATTTTTTATGTAATTACTTTTTCTTATGGCATTGTCTGGTTAAACTATGCACACAGACTGCATTCACCTAAACTGTTAGAAATAGGAAGGCAATCTGGCTGATATATGGTTCATATTTTGGGTGGACACCTGGAAATGCTGTACACTTTGTGTCAGCAAAAATCCTTTCATCTCTATTCGTATTTTGTTTTCTTAATTTTATTCTCTATCTTTTTTCTCACCTGTTCTGAGTAGTCTATCTATTTAATCCTTCATATAGCGGGTCAAGAGCCACCTGGCAGCCAAGACCAGGCCAAGACCAGTAAGGAGTGAGCTGTGTGCAGAGCTAAAGCAGCATTATCCCCTCTATCACTGCACTGATGTTGGCAGATGTTTGTTCTACTCATAGGGCAGATTCTCCAAGGGAAGCTCTCAGAACTTGAACAGACTTCAGGAGCATCCTCACCACTTCAGCTCTGCAGCTGGCATGCTATGCAGAGAAAGGGAACTTGAATTTGCCTGGATATGTTCCATCTCTCTTCACCATTGGAAAAGCCCATGTTGCTATAACCCAAGGCAGCAAGAACAGAAAAGGAGTGAGACTGCCTTCACTTCTTTGGGATGTGTTACTTTAAACTTGCTTTTAGCAGAATTATATCTATCAGTGGATTGTCCAGAAAGCAGCTTTGTAAGAATACTTCTGTTTGGGCTATATCACATACCACAGGGGTTTGGGTCTCGTAAAGAAGAGTTCAGGTTTTGCATTCTACTGCGTCCTTCATTTCCTTCCCCTCCCATTGTCACTTCACCTCAGCACTTTTAGCATCGGGCTTCTTAGGCAACATTTCTCTCCCACTCAAATTTCTCTCCTACCTAAAAGCTTGTTTAGGGACTCCTCCCTAAACGTTTTAGGGATGTTACATGTATGCGTTTTGCCTCACCTGGGTGAGGAGAAATGAAAATATCTAGCTTGTTTAGCAAGAGAAGGGCAGATAGGAAATGCTCATAAGTTAATGATGCATGCATCTCATTCTAGAAACAATCTTCCAGTCAAAAAAGCAGCAAACACCCTGCTATTTTGCATCTTGATATCCTGACCACATAATGTTGTCTGCAATGTAGTTAACAGAGCATTAAGCTTTATGACCCAGAGATCTCTTTCCAGTCATAGAAGTGCGATGATTTGTCAGGTAAGATTTATCTACTGACTCCTAGAAATTCCAAAAATTGATAATATATTACCAAACAGAGGAATAACAGAAAAATCTAGGAAGTGTATCATGCAAACAGTCATGTCTCCAGATTATCGTTGCTTGTTCCATTAGGGATGGAGAACTTCCGAAATCAGAATATGTAAATCAAGCTGTGGCTCTCAATGGAAATGGCATTTCTTAAAACGTTTATTTGTTGTGACCAAAAACATCAATATTGCCTGGATTTTAGAGGACATTAAAAAAAAAAAAAAGTAGAGTAAAATAAATCTATTTTTAATTCAGATGTTCAGCATTTCAAAGGAAATAGTTTATGCTGAAGAACAAACCAAAGATTTATAAGCGTGTTGTTGGTCAGCCTATGTGACCATGATGGCAAGAAAGGCAAATTCATGCCTTCTATCAAAAATAATATAAAATGCTCAGTCTGTAGAAACTATATGGTTGCGATAGAAGCTTCCGAGACTTCTTTTTGACTCCTGATCTAAAGGAAGGTTTCTCAAGAAATAAAAGAGAGGGTGGAGAAACTCAAAGTCCTGGTGTATTAAAGTCTTGTATCAGCAGCAATCAGGAGATAATACAGTTTTGGGTGCTTTGAAGCAGTATCTGGATCAACATCATCTGAGCAGGCATTTTAGCTTCTCAGGAGTTCCAGCCTCTGTAAGAGATTTAACTCCGATATCCAAGTTTTCATTTATTTTTTTGATGTGGTGTTTCAGCCCTTGCACTTGAGCTTTGTCCCATAAGTAACCATAATTGCAGTTGTTTTCCTCTGTCCATGTTAATTTTATGAGAGTCTACAAGTGTTGCCACTGTTCTGGGGCTCTGAAGTATAATTTCAGTTACTCCTCAATCTAAGTTCTCCAGCTAAAATACTTGCTCCTTCCAAAGTGACAAATTTTATTCCACAGATGGAAAAACAGTATTTGAAATAAGCTTCCTCATTTTTTCTTCCTTTATTTAGTTTTAGGACAGAGAGAGAATCTCTTGTCAGTTTAAGAGAAAAGAAAGGAGACTAAAGAAAGGCAAAAAAATTAGTGATAATAATGATAAATAAACAAGGCCCTGGAATGGGTGTCAAATAAGTTTACCAGTTAGTTTGCAAGAGAATAAAGCAGGAAAGCTGAGAAGCATGGAAGGTCCTTAGCTGGCAAAGGAAACCAGGGCTTGCCAGAAGAAATAGATTCGCAGAGGGAAGTTAGTACATATGCCTCAGGGGTCACTTTCACATAGATTTAAACTTCAGATAGTACCATCAATTTACATTTGATATGACATAATAGAAAAGACAAGTTTAAGGAATACCTCTGTTAAAGAATTCTGTTTCCTCTAAACTCAAGCTAAAATAAACTCAATATATCTATATTCTTATAAGGAGGATCTTAAAAGTTCCTTGGGTTTTTTCCCCCCCATCCCAACATCATGGTAGTATATTTAATAGTCTCCAAATATGGAAGGAGTCTATTTTCTGTGCTCTCTAATTCTTTTCTTCATTTAAAGTCTGTTTACTCCATAGGTAACTTTTATTGGCCATCACAGCAAAATAGTTTTATTCTCAACAATATCCTGAGAACATTATGCTCAATTATCAGACGGCTGCAGTCGTAGTAAGAAGTATTTTCTGATATGCAACCATCCATCCTTCCTATACAAAGGTAGCAATTTAAGGGATGGAACAGCATGATTGCTTCTTCAAATATTTGCATTATGTGCAGCTCTTTGAACT
This sequence comes from Burhinus bistriatus, assembly GCA_013397275.1. Taxonomy (NCBI): domain Eukaryota; kingdom Metazoa; phylum Chordata; class Aves; order Charadriiformes; family Burhinidae; genus Burhinus; species Burhinus bistriatus. The sequence goes on along the minus strand of VYXH01012651.1, from coordinate 199,053 downwards.
AATAGTGCAGACATTTGTAACAATTTTGGTTTTGCTATAGTATCTGAACGTGCATTATGAGAAGGGAGGCTCAGTGGTCTTCATTTGTAAAAGAGCTTGGTGGAAGAAGACAAGGAACATGCACCTTCTGCTCCAAAAGACGTGCATTTCATGGCATGCCAGAGAGCTGACATATGGGTGTCTGGTCAATAATCTGAACTTTGTGTTTTTTAAATGTCTCTGTGGCTCTTCTTTGTCCCATTCACGTTTCTTGTAATGCAGAAACCTTGTTTGGGACGTTGCAGCTATGACCAATCCCCATTTCCTGAGGCTTAATAGGGAATGATAGTCAGAATCAAGAGAAGTTTAGAAAATTTTTATTTCATTCCTCATAACTTTCTGGGAACACTGAGGAGGATGGGTGAAGAACAGTTAATTAGAAGTGAATAACCAAATCTGTGTGTTTAGTTAGCTCAGCTTGTGACTCATGTCTGCTGTGTGTGCAAACAGCTGAAGACTCATCTTGATAGGGGAGACCTGGTATTTTTAATAGTTGAGCTTTTTCCTGTGAGAACCACAGAACAAAGGATTTTGGCAATTGAATTCCTTCTTGAATATCTTCTATTGCCCTCAAGAAGAAGGATGAGAGAATTTAAAGATTGATCTGAATCTTTAAATGAACTCAATCAAGCAGTTCTCAGGGGTGGGAGCCCTGTTAATGCTAGGCAGAGTCTTCTTACATGTCTCATATACTGAATTAATAAATCTATACCCTGCTGCTTCAGGAATGTTCTTGTGTCTGTACTTATTCCCCTCTGAGTCTGAATGTCAGTTATGACGTTTGCTTTCTTCAGGTTACTCAGAATAAAAACCTGTAAAATGATGACTGTGGAAGGGTAATTTCACACTATAAACATTCACAATGTTGATTGACTTGAAACTAGTCGGGTACAATATTCTACCTATTGAGTTAAACTCGAAACGTTACTCACAGTAACAATCATGGGGCCTTATTACGATATTAGGACTTTGTTGCATACCTTGTTGGAGACAGAGCATGTCATGCTGCTGGAATCGACTGGCTACACCGTGGCACAGAGGTCAGCCCCTGTGGGTTTGATTAGAGCTAAAAAAAAAGCTTAAACCCTCAAAATTACCAGTCATATCCGCTGGGGGTTTGTCATGGGAACTGAGGCAATGCATTCCACATTTGCTTAAAGTATATTTTCAAACCATGTTTGAAGTATCGTGCTTGAAACCATTTCACATCTAAAAAACCAGCATAGTCAAGGAAAAGGAGTTGAAGAGAATTCATTTGATCACACATTTCTGGACTGTGAACCCAGGAAACCCAAAGCTATGCTTAAGATAAAAGACTAACCCATAAGTTTTTCATGGCATGGATCTATTCGCATAACTAATAACTATGTAGGTGAGAATTTATATATCTGCATACATCCCTTTGTGGCTATAGTAAAAGAAACTTTCTTAGTGTAACTTCAATTGAACTGAATCAAAATAGGTTTGATTTAAATTCTTTATAAGCCTCAGTGGTCTAAGACCAGATTTGGAGGGTTGTTGTTGTTGTTATTATTTGGTTTGTGTCTTTAAATATATTGAGACACCTTGAGAACATGTAAAGATGAAGTTTTCAAAATAATTAAAAAGCTCATTGTGAAAGCAGGAGCAGTCCACTAATCTGATTTATCTAATTTGAAGCACCTAGGACCACATACAGATATATATTAAGACCTGAAATGGATAAATATGTGTCTTATCTATAAATCCTTGCTATTATGTAGGATTCTTGCAGAATTGGCGTTTTGTCTATGAAATAGATCTTGCCAAAATAAGAGTAGTATGCCCAGGTTATGTAGGAAATTCCTCAGAATCTCTTATTTCTTAGGTACAATTTATAAATGTGAAACTATTTAATGAAAAGTTAATAGTTATCTTTGTGGGATTTCTGGTTTGACCTAATTATTTCTTCCCAAGAATTTGTAAGTAAAAATGTCTCCAAGACTCCACTGTTCTTCCTTCCGAGGCCCGAGGCTTGAAAGCGAGAGCTAAGGAAGGACAAACCACATGAAAATTCACCTTGAAGTTAATGTGGCAACAGGTGTATTCATTTCTAGATGGATTCTCTCTGTACTGTTCCCTTCTGCAGCATGCATGAGACTGATGAGACATGAAGCAAACTGCAAGAAATGGACTCTTAACTGAGTAACTTAACTGAGAATTTGCCTGGGCACTGTTTGCCTCTTATTCATTACACGTAGTTAAAATATAGTTTTTAATCCTTTGTCTGCAAAGGATTAAAAATTGAAGGACAAATATATCCGCTTTGTGTTCATTCATCTTAAATGTAGTGAGAGTACAGGAATGTAGCGGAATAGATTTAAAGTAGGCAGTTGGCTATCAGTGGGTCATTTAGCTTGGACTTGATCCCACAAAATACCCGTTTTAACAAAATAAGTAAGCAAAAGTCAGCATACTCTTAAATCCCGTTGACTTTAATTGGCTGAACATTTAAAGTTAAGCTCAGGCTTTCAGAATTTACAGAATTGAAGCTTGTCAAAGTATTCACTGACAGATGGGCTGGTTAAAAATATGTTTACCTCTCCTCCCTATTTCTTGCATCAGATTAAACAATTTCAGAATGAGAAAATGAAAATATTTGTTTAGAATGGGATAACTGCTAAATATATTATTTGTTTTCTATCAGTGCTATCCTTCAGGAAGAAAATAGCAACAAAGAAAAAAAAGTCAAAAGCAGAGAACCCTTTCCCTGGCTTTGTGACTCATTTCAGGTAAATGATTGATTCACAGCAGCTCAGAATCAAATCTAGTATAACCCAGAGCTGTATCAGGGTGAATTTAGCTGTAAAGTATCACTCATTCCTGGAAGCATCAGTAGCAAAGCATTGATTCAACAAACAGTCTCTGTGATAGCTTGTATTAGAATTAGCATTGCAGCAAAGTAACAAGGTTTATGTAGAAAAGGAGTGATTTGGAGTTTATTTATTTATTTGTTCATTTATTTTTTGACTGCACTAATTCTGGGAGAGATGGTGAGTGTAAATCATCTTTCTCTTTGTGTATTCACTGTCAATTCATTTGTTAAAATACAGAGCTAAAGCTGCTTTTTGGAGCAACCCATACTTTAGCATATTGAAGACTTTCAGAAATTAAAGCTTTTCAAAATGTAATCTCTTCCAGGAGGCAGGGAGGGAAAGAATCTTGCCAGACGTTCATCTTGTTAAAGAATGACTGAATGATTTATAAAGTAACATTCAAACCGATTTCATTGTTGAGGCTGGAGCAGATCACATCCTGAATTTATAGCAGATTGGGCTAGATTAATCTGCAAGCCAGGGTTTCCCAGCTATGAGCTTTGCTGATTCCACCTCTCTCATCTCTCTTCCCCCTCTTCCATTGCCCCTTTTCCCTTTCCCCTTTCCCTTCCTCCTACCCTTCCCCCCCATACTTTTTTTTTTTTTCTCTTTAGCTTCAAAACAAAGTGGATTAATTTTGATTTGGTTCGAAGGGGTAATGGAAGTCACATTTTTCTTTCTAAAGATTCCTGCTAATAAAGGGCAGTGCTTGGATAGGTCTTTCTTTGGGTTTATTCAAAGCTCTCGACACTTGCCAAAGCAGGTGATGAAGAGTGCATGTAAGTTCAATTCAGTGAGCCATTGAGAAATAGGTTGTCGTTTTCAGGAGCAATAAAGGTTTGGTGTGGGTAGATCCTGAGATGGAGCTTTGAGTTATCATATGGCACATCACTCATTAGTGATTAAGCCTCAAAGGCTTCAGAACAGTGACCGTTTCATGGAAGATAAAGAATATATTGTATACTTGCACCCCTTCAACTTTCTTTGTGCCTTCAATCCTGTTTTCTTGTCTCTCCTTTAAAACAGTATCTTCAGAAAGCTTCTGTCTCACTTTGTCCATTTATGCTGTCTGAAATGAGATCCTATCCCCCCAAAAAAATCCTCTTCAACTTTTATAAGCAAAAAAGTGCTGAAATTTGAGAGCTACCAAAAGGTTTTCAACATTTTCATATGAATACAAAGAATCTTCGTCCTCTTAAAAAAAGTGTTCTCCTTCCCATCTGTCAAAGTGCATAAACCTGCTTTCCAGAAAGCATATCCCTGAAGGCAGACACCAGAAAACTAGTAAGAAGCTATGTGTATCTTTTTATAGCAGTAATTGTACAGTGTTTGCTAGAGCTGACTAGCATGACATTTCATTTGCAATAATAATCTGGACGTGCCATGCAAAACTTAAAAAAGTTTACCCATTTAATGTTACTGCACATATTTTAATTTTGATACCTTGACACAAACAGATTTCTTTCTCTTAGGGTCTTGCTTGTAATATTGGAAGCTCAGAGAAATCCCGAAAATTTATCGTATTTGAAGTGTCTAAGTAAACTGAGGACACAATAATGCATTTGTATTTGCACTTGCCTTGTAAAAAACTGTTTGATTTTGTTTTCCCAATGTCATCCTGAGGTAAGGACTAGGGGCGACCATTTAATTCCCTCTGGGTTCCCATGTAAACAACTGTGTTCTGGTCTAGGAGCACACATACCTTCAGTAAGTGTATTACCAGAAGAAGGCAGGAAACAGGAGTGTGGCCCACTTGGCAGCCCACCTTCTGGGGCTCCTGTTCCTGCCCCTCTGTTTGCACGAGGAGGCAGGCAGACCACTGAACTGCAGCATGCTCAAAAGGCTGATTAAGCATTCCTCTTCTTCATTGTGCTCCCCTTTTCCACCTATCTATGCTACGGAGTGAAAACAAAGCATTTGCACAGAAGTTTTGGCAGACTTAACAATCCAAAGTTTTCACCCCAGCCTCAAAGCCTGGAAGGAGAGAGGGAGACGTTGATCCACAGAGAGGTGTTGGAACCACAGTGCTCCTTGGGGGGACTGCTGGGGCATTTCCAGATTTCTCTTTGTTTAAAACTATGCCGGCATTTGAAATCTAGCTAATGTGAAGAGAATTCATAAACTGATAGCATGCAGTGCTTCCCTTGTTAAGGGTTAATTATTATGCGTCTTTCCTTGTACCATATGGTGGACTTTTGTTTGCTCTAAAATACCTCTACTTTCAACAGCTCTTCAGATTAGAAAGTAAAGCTCATTAGCTAACAAATGCTATCATTTTTACTTGCGATTTACATTGTTTTATATAATTTCACAGACACTTGACTCGTTGTTAACTAGATCCAGTTAATGAAAATTAGTGTTTATTTTTAATATTTCTTTTTTTCAAAAAATTATGGTAATTATTTTGTACCTGATTGCTATGTTTACGATTAAGTATGACCATGGATGTATATACTCCTTAAATGACAAAACTTTAAATCACTTGTTGCTGCAGGATCAATGCCAAGCATCTCCAGGTAAAACTGGTTTTATGAAGCCAAAGCTGCCTTAAACATATTTAGTTTCATGATAATCCTAGCCTAGATGTGGGTACAGATAGAATCAAGATAGAGCAAAGTCAATAAGGCTTATAGTTGCTTAAGCATTTCCATTCCAGCTCTTAATTTTTTGGCTAAAATTTTTCAGACTGGTGAGATTTCTGTTTTTTTGCTTAGTAGTTTGTGGAAGAAGAAAACTGGACTTTTGAAATAAAATATTAGTCTTTTGTATTAAGTGAAAACTGAAAAGTGGGAATTTTTTTTATGACATATATTAATATTTATTTGAACCTCACTTGCAGCAAATAACCAAGAATAGGGAGTTGGAATTTTGGCAAGGAAATAGTGATTATTGATTATTATTTTTAATTTCTAATATTCTGTTGAAATTCAGTTTTGATCTGGTATAATCACAAGTCTTTGGACAGTACACATTTTGCATGCACCTTTTATGGAGGTATACCTTATGGAGTGTTATGTAGATGTTAATGAACATTCATGTTGATGAATTCTGGCAAACACAGGGTAATGGAAATTTTTAAATATTACACATATGTTACCATGCCCTTTATATTGTTTATGTAATATTAAACACACTTTAGGAGCTACTGGAAACAATCATTATTGTAATATTAAAGTATTTATTCCATTGCTATTGCCATTACTATGCACTACTGTTAGTATCGCTGTCTGGATTACCACTGACATTATTGATTATTAGTGGTAGAGTAAGAAAGGGAATTCTGCCAGTATGTTATAAATATTCACAGAAATTGAATATGAACTCTTGTAGCATTCTGTTGGTACACAGTTTTGGAAAGTATGCCTTTATTGAAACTAGCTTTAAATGATTGTTTATCCCATTTGCTGCTCCATTTTCATATTTTTCTAGATGTTTGTGTGCGTATTCTGCTTGTGACCCATCTTTTCCTGGCTTATTGTTCAAAGAATCTTTACTCCAAAATCTGTGATAAGACCTGTTACACTGAATATTATTTATGATGTCACAAATCAACTTTATGATTTTTCTGCAGGATTGAGTCCTGCTAACCAAGATGGAGATAGAGGTAGCCTATCTTGTTTCATACAACTATTCCTGATAAAGGAAGAGAATGGCAAGGAGTGATATATAAAGCGAGGGAAAGCAGATGTAATTCTGTTATTTCTGCTATGAATGTGCCTTATTAAATCCATGGAATCACTGGATTTTTCACCTTGGTTTTGGAAGTGTACTTAAAATTATCTCTCATCTGCAGGGCCATATAAAACTTTACTACCAAACTAGCTGAAAGAAGTGTCATTATCAGTGTTTCTTTGCATACTGTATATTCTGTTCTTTTAGAATAGTGTTGAAAGGCTCCCATCAGACTTCAGACTGACTACATTAGTCATTGGATACACATATAAAAGTGCGTTCTCTAACCCAAAAAGCTTTTACTCTAAGTAACAATGGCATGCTTTGCCATGAACAAGGTGAAATGCTAATGTCCTGTTTACCACTCGTTCCAACATACTGTGTGAAGTAGACAAATGTCCTTACTCTGAAGGACAGCTTTATGATTCTAATTTCTGAAACTTCCTGAGTAATTAGGACATGCTCGTTTATTATGCCAATTTACAATGGTTCTGTCTAGGAAACAATACAGATTCTTCAAATTTCTTTCCACCGTTTTAGATGAAAATCTTTATCTCCTGGTTCAACACACATTTCCCATGTCTTCTTTCCTAAATCTCTGCCACAGAATTATTTTTTTTTTTTATTAGGCATGACAGAGAAAACGTTACACAGCTTTTGAACTTTAGATTAAGAAAAGCAGTCAAAAGTTAGTTGAGTGTCTGCAGGTTTATTTGAGGTTGATTTGAGGTATGTCTTATGTGAAATTTCTAGGGCTTGGAAAAGTTTAATCCAGCATATTTTTGTGATCTAGAGTAGTTAAAGTATCATTTCTCTGGAAGATTGATGAAGTACACATTTAACCAGACTTCATCTTAAAAACCTTACAGTAAACCCCAGAAAAATATATTTGTGCTTTCTAAACAAGTCATTATGCTAGTCATTTATGATTGTTGTGGTTTTTAAAAGAAACAGTTCTAATATTAGTAATAGTTCTAATTTAAAATAGTAGAAATAATTACCAGGGAAATATCATAACAATGAGAGCTTGGCTGAAAACAGATGTCTTGCAAAGGATTGAATGGTATTCTTGCTTTTGGTGTTTTGTTTTTTGGGTTTTTTTTTGGGGGGAGCTAAAACCAAATAAATAAATAAGTAAATAAATCAAATAAATGATTACTAGAGATTTTTGTCAATGCATTAGAACTAGGCTATTCATTCCTGTATTTTATTTTTGTCAATGCATTCAGAACTAGGTCATTCATTCCTGTATTTTAAAGATATATTATTCATTACATATATTCTATATGCATTGTATATTCCAAGTTATATTATATAGAGACAATAATATAATATATATTAGAATACATATTCATTGCTATATGATTTTCTTCTATAGTGCTGATTTTTTAATCTTAGTATTAGGAATCATTTGACTTATATTAATACAGAATTTTCTTTTCAAAGAGTACCCTAGTGTTTGAAAGTATACATGTGGAACAGATGTGTGCCATATTAACCAAACACACCCAATTACTTCTAAAGAGATTTAAGTTATATTGCTGTATTTTTAAAAATTTTTATTCATATTATGATGAAGAAAAACAAATCTTATGTGTAACATCAGAACACGTGAACTTAAATTGTGGCGAATTAGTCATTCAAGGAAGTTGTATAACAGTGGGCTTAATTTTGTTCACTGTGCAGAAAAACAAAAATTTACAGATGTAATACATAAATAGAAATTAAGCTGTGGCACTCCCTGGCACTCTACCTATTTGTGCCAGCTAAAAACACTACCCTTATATCCCCAGGGCAAAGGTCTATATTAAAAAAAAAAAGGCTGAAAAATTATCCCTTAAGTTGTCACTTTTAAAATAAAATGATGGCAGCCACTTTTTCTTCTGCCTCAGAAAGTCTCTTCTGTATCAGGTGGCTGAATCTCAAGAGCAAGATTCATTTTTGGTGAGTAAAGAGAGTTATAATGACTGTAATTAAGGGAAGGTATTTCATACACCGCTGTGATATGGAAGTGTCAGGGCACCTCACCCACCCACTCACTGATTCCTGAGATATTCCAGCTCCTCGTGCTCAGTGTCCACTCATCCTTCCTTTTGCAGGGTAATTCTCGCAGCCAGTATCAGTAGTTGCTAAAACATGTCATAAGTTTTCTTTGCAATGCAGGACTCGTAGTGATTTTACTATGAATTGGCTTTAACCTGTAAAAGGAAATAGCAAGAGTAAATGAGTGCAATTAATAAGTAAAACCAGAGCATTTAATATTCAGGATTGCGTAAGCTAAAATCATACAAGCAGTAAATGTTAGAATGACATTTGTGAGAGAGTCTCCTTTGAATGGCAGGAGCATTTTCTCCTTGAGCTGTGGCCAACCCCTATATATGCAGAGGAGAACTCTATTTGGAATAGATATACTAGCCAGCTCACGATCTTGTTTTCCTGCATTTTGTTAGCATATGTCACTAGATCGGTGTTTACACTTGAACAGACCCAGCTTTTAGCAGGAACGTCACTGTGCCCTGAATTCTTCTCTCACCTTGTTTCAGAAAGGGATGCCACCATTTCCACAGTTAAGAATGAAGGAGTAAGGAAATAAAAAAATGAGCAGGTGAACACTGTTAATTCCAGTCTGAAATATCTTTTTGTTAGGCTGTTTTTCAATGTTTTGTTTTGCTTTGTTTTATCCCGTACACTAGCTTTGCTGACCTTTGTGGCAAGCTTTGGCCAACCGAGATAAGAATTGCACAGTAGATCATATTTTGATCAAAAAACTGCTTTTCTGGACTCCCCTGGGACAATATATCTGTGTAAGTTCAATTACGTACACTTTCTAGATAAGGACTCGGGCCTAGTTTAAAGCCTCTTCAGTTTAGCACCTAACCAGAAGTCTGTATGCTAGTGATAAAGGTTTTTTTTAAACTCTCCTAAATCCAACAGCAAGACATAGGGATGTTAGATTGGAATGTGTGTTCACTCTGAGGACTCTTGGAGACTTTATTTTTAACTTTGGTGTGCCACTTAATGCCTAAAATTGCGTGATGATGAACCTGGATTTTCTGGTCTGGAGTCAGTCACCGTTAGAGAATGAGGCGCCCGGACACCTTCCAGTCACCGCTGCAGCTGCTGATGCTTAAGGCACTTCAGTTCCTCAGCTCTATTTTAGGTGACAACCTATAACATCTAAGGCGGCTGTATTTCTATTAGTACTGAAGTTTCTTTTTTCCTGTACTTTTTTTAATCAACATGCTTCAAAAGTAATGTTTCACAGAACATTTTAATAAATGTTAACAATACAAATTTTAAGTGGAATTCTGACTAAGAAAATTTAGATCATTAAATGACATAGCAAGTATTAATATATTTTAAACTGGTTGTGGTAGCACCTGGTTACTGCAAAACCTGTATTGCAAAACACAGGCTTGCCTTCACACAAGCATATTACCATCTTCTTTGTCAAGGAAACATAATGTAGTGATTTATTGTATTACTGACATCACTGTGATGGATTTCATTTGTTTGTTTGTTTTGTGATACCTATTTTTGGTAGGTTTGGGGATGATAATTATCCTAGAAAATTTGGTTTACTATTTCTCACAAATAAAAGAACATTAAAATGAAAAATTACAGTGTTTTCCTGAGAACATCTCTATGTGTAATCAGAGATCTGTATCTAGGTTAAGAAAGAATAGCATTCTCTTAGGATACAAAGATTCATTAATTGGCAAAAATCAATGTCCTGGCAATATAAAAGTCCAACAGCATTTATAAACATGCTGCCATTGCCTCAATAAAAATGTGGTAATTAGAGGGTCATCAGTTTAACACTTTTTTTGTTTCTTTTATATCATGAATGCACAAGTCATTTGTAGTATTGATTGTTTCTGGTGAGCAGAATTATTTAACTGGTGAGCAGTTAAAACAAAGCAGGTGTATTAGCTTCTATTCACAGCTGATCTTGCAATGAATCAGATAGATAGGCTAGAAAAGAAATAAACCAACTAAACAAAAAAAAAAGTGCCAGGTGATATGTCTTGAATGAAAGCCCATAGCACAGCCTTCGTTGTGCAGAGAGTTTGAGTTAAAAAGCTGTATCTTGGTAGATACATATGTGAGGTTGTTACTTACCTTAGGGCTGTGAACAAATGCAAGCAGTAAAATAAACTAAGAAAGTTAAAAAGAGAAATGGAAGCACCAAGTTGCTAAATAAAAGTATATGTCAAAGAAAGAAATAGTTTTACAGAATGCATCAAATAAAGCATTGTTAAGGCCAGCAATTTCAAAATAACTAACTTGAAAAACAAATCTTTTGAGGATTTGAAAAAAATGCTAAAAAAGACATGTAAGTTTTATTTAGAAGAAAACTGCGTTTGAATACCATAACAAAAAAGTCATGAAGAAAAAGAATGAGGACAAAAATGAATTTCATTAAGATCTCTGTTTTATTCTAGTCACATATTTTGTTTTACTTTTTAAATTTATATCTGTGATTTAACACAGGGCTGGATGATTCCAGTGATTAAAAGACATAATTTGTTTTTCCAGCCCTTGGCAGCATTCTACTCTTGGGGCCTCTCTCTCAAGTGGTACACATCACTTACCTTCCAGTCCCTCAGGGGGTACAGGCTAGTAGTATAGATCCTATCTACTGGCTAGATTTAGGTCGTTGTGCTGAAACTGAAAGGGATGGAGAGTGGTACTATGTCCTATTTATTATTTCAAAATGAAATTACCATTTACAATTCAAAGGATGTATGATAATCATAACGTGTAAAAAACAGCAATTTGGAAATTTGGACAACATCTGTTCAAACATTGTTGTCTCATAAGTGAACCACTCAACACGAGTACATTCCTGTTTTATTTACGTAATTTTTCATTGTCTTCTTCAACTGCTGTGTGCAAACATTGTAGAGAAAAGTCTTCTGTAGTAACATTTTCTGTAGTAAATAAAAATTAGGTAAGTTACAATTAAGTAAACGTTTTCTGTAGTAATATTATAGGAGACCTAGAAGTATAATTTCCTGATATTGCTCTAAACTATGTGTAAATTTGGATCACCTCTCATACCCATCCTTCAAGGGGCTTGATATAACCTTCCTTACAATGCCTCTGTTTTGCTAGATTTAAGAATTTTGCCTTTTCCATGCTCTTTGGTTCTTCTACCAGTAGGGACGTTTAAAGTCTTTGTCCCCATTTCATATTGCAAATTCTGTGGAATTTAGTTTTCATTAAACTCTACCATTTTGTTATTCAAACTCCACAACTTTATGTTAAATCTTTGAGTGCAGTTAAGTGCATGATACATAACATAAATGATAGTTGAGTCAATACTAGAAACACTTTGTCATTGTTTTTACTTTTCAGTACAGACAAAACAAGAGAAGATGGAATGAACGCAGGAAGTCTATAGAGAAGAAAATTCAGATCAGTCTTATCAGGCATTCATAGCAAAGAGATTATAGGATAATAGATATATAGGAGGAAGGCTGTCCTTTCTTCTTCTCTTGTCTGCATTATTTTGGAAAGAAAAAGAGAGTGTTGCCCATCTCAGCTTCCATTCAGAAAAGACTGTGGCTCTGTCTAGGAGAAGCTGATGCAGGCTAGTGGACATTTCGTAACTTTAAACTCATAAATTTGTTTCTCAAATGAAATTATTCTCTTCCGAAATCCTGATTCCTGGCAAAGGGACTTTGCTGTGGAGACAAAGAAAAGAAGGGAGATTTACTTGGTTCTAGGATGACTGGGGCAAAGGGTGCTGCTTAAGCAAAAATAACATTCCTGCAAATCTGCCACTGTCTGGATAACCGCTGACAATCTGGAAATCTGTATCTGGAGCAAATGGTAACACTGTTGATCCACCTTTCACTGTACTGATTAATAGCCTAATTAAGAGGGTAGTGTGTTCCATTTGTTATAACCTGAGTGTTGCAGTGCCATGTTATAAAGTGCTAGCGATTAGACTATTCTTCATTTCAGCTTAAAAATAATACCACTGGATTTTTAAAAAACATTAAGTGCTCCTGTCGCCATTTTATTTTTATTTGTATTTTCTGCCTTTGAGCTTTATTCTTTTAGGTGTACCATTAAAAATTAGTCACCTGTTAATGTGCTGAAGGCTTTAGGTACCTAGATGATTCTTTGAAAAAAACGAAAGAACACCTGCAATGTCTTAAGGTAATAACCGTCAAACTGTCAGAGGCAAAAGTAACAAGCAAAAATATTTGCAACAAAAGAAGGGAGAATACAACCGTTGGAAAGGGAAGCAAAATATATTTATAAAGCAGGTTGTAAAAGCGGTTAATGCTAAACATGTGATGTTTATGCCAATAGAATGAGTCAGATATGCTTGAAGTGAAATACTGTATTTTGAGCTGCCTAATGTCACCAGCGCCTGCAGGGACAGTTTGCTAACTCTCCATGAACACACAGGCAGCTCTTCAAAGTAATTTCCATTATGCAACAGTGGAGCTTTAAAGACATCCTTCCTTATTGATCTTGGTTTTGCATGATTCAACTTGTTAAGAACAAGATAAAGTTCCTCTGATAAACATTGATATTCTATAGGTAAGGAGAATTTCTTTAGTCTAGCATTTTTATTGTCATTGTTTGTATCTATGCAGACAGCTTAACCTTCTCTGAGACACTAGTAAGTCATTAAAATGGCTTTTTTTTTTTCTTTTTTTTTTTTTT
>VYXH01012651.1:40761-185736 GCA_013397275.1 Burhinus bistriatus | reverse complement strand
TTTTTTTTTTTTCCCCCAGCAGTTAAGCTTCCTTTAAACTGTAGCCAACTGCTTGCATTCCTGACCCTCTGGAGGTACTGAAACAGTACTCAAGACCAGTCATAGCACTTCACTTGCTGTTATACAGTCAGGGCTGGGCCGGAATTTTTCCAGATTTTGCTTTCTTTACGTTAAAGTCAGTGAGACAGATGCAGGCATCTGATTTCTCAGAAAGAAAGCACTGACTGAAAAAACCCGCATCCCTTCCCTTCCCCTTCCCCTTCCCTCTTCCTTCTTGTGACATATTCCCTGAGCTATGGACTAGTATGAGAACTAAAGGAAAGGAGCAAATAGGATAATCTCACACTAATTGAATCTATCTTGTGCAAAAATGCTGCAGATTTGGATTTTCTTTCTTGGTTTGGTTTTTTTTGGGGGGGACAGGGGGTGGTTGACACCTACCTTGTTATTAAATATCTATACATGTAAAATATATATTCTAAATATTTTAAAATACCATATTGATGATCTTTTTTATTTTTAAAAAAATTCTTTTGCCAGCAGTTAACACAGAGTTGAAAAGGGGAGGAGAAGTATGGACTTAGAGTATGTCATCTGGATAGACTGGCTGTACAATAAAATGTAGTGTTTAAGCACAGTTTTGGGAGATCCTGTAACTTCAGTCCAAGGTTGGTCACTTCATACACATATATATGGCTGTTGTGCTGTAGGTCAGCTGGTTAGCTGTTTGCACGTTACACCTCACAAACCTGCATTGGTCACAATCCTAATTTATCATGTATATCTACGTATCTTTTACGTAAGTGTGTTTCATAGAATACAATCTTGTGGAAATTAATTGAAGAAACTCAAAGTTCTGTTTGTATGTTGGGGGCGAGAGTGGTTTCTAGGGATCCTGTAGAAAAGTTAATGACTGCAACAGAAAGGTGGGTAGGTGGTAGATTCAATCTGCCAAACTTTGCTGCATGTTGCATATCAACACAAATTTTAAGCTCTGAGGAAACCAGACTTCTTGAAGGACATGCCTCATTTACCTCTTGAAGAGCTGCAGGTGCTTCCAAAGTCCCTCAGAGGGAAGTCCTACCTCCTTAGCTGGGTGCCTGTGCTGTACCAGATAGGATATCTCTCTGGAGGCCTTTTAGGGCAGCCCCTTTCCTTGATTAGATTTCTTCTTGGGAGAGTTTTTCATTAGGCATCTACTGCATAGACTCAAGTGTTTAAATTAGGGAGGCTAGTTCCCAGCTATGGGTAATAAATTGACACAAATACCAGAAATTAGCGTCTCCGTATTTCTGTCACAGAAAACAAATATTAGATTAACATTTAAACCCGAATAATGATAATACAATAATAAAAAAACCCCAAGCCTTACAAAAGATGTAGCATGAAAAAACAGGTCCTACCAGTCAAGTGATTTAGATTCCATCTCAGGACACACCTGGAGCAACAAAAATCTAACTTAAAGGACCGCCTAAGACTTGCTTGCCATAAGATCGAAATGACCAGCAGGATCTCTTTCTCCAATAACTGAAAGGACCTTAAGGAGGCTAGACTTGTATTTTAATATCTCAGATGCAAAATTAGATGGGATCAGTCCAGGCAGGTATTACACACTTGGGGAAAGGGTGAAATTTGTCTTCAGATGAGGAGAATTGTATTAATTGGTAAATTATACACTGCCTTAAACATCGCAACGTATGCACCCAGTATATAGTAAATGCTCTTTTAATAAAGATAAGCCTATGAGTGCTCTACTCCTAAAATCAGTTTGCAATCATGTCCATTTGAAGGTATCTGTCCTATTTAATCTGCTCACATACTGCATGTATGAAGCTGTGACTGGTTCCTGTGAGATACAAATGTTATTATAAAAGTGCCATAAGTCTTTATATTATCTGACTTTACATGCGTATTTCATAGACCTTTAATTTAGTTTGGATTAGGGAAATTACAAGGTTAAAAAAAGAAAAACCCTTCAAGTAGAGATTTAAAATAAGACATGCCCTTATCATTGCCAGCTTTATTTTATGACTAATTCAACCACTGTTGAATAATCAGAACAAAGGGGGAAATTTTATTTTTTTTTATTGTCCCTGAGCATGCGTGCGGTACAGCTTTGGTTAGTTAAGTAACCTCTCTACTATTTCACCTCTTTCAGTGGGGCTCACGTAAAGAGCTACAGAAACTCATTTCTAGATAATGAGTAGATTAAGTATTTTTATCATTGAATGATCATGAGAGGAGTTTCTAAGTATTATAGCATAGCTGTTTTCTAAGGCAGGGTTTTAACATGCACAGTTAAGGGAGAGTAATAAACATTCGGTATATTTATTATCATGGGAAATTCCAATATCAATGATTGGGTTTTTTTCTTTCATTTTGTATGTAAGCTGTGCTGAGATCATATACATTAAGGAAACAAGCTATAGATATTCATGATTCTGATGTATATCCATCTTAATATGTGTATTATAATACATACATGATCATAAATAATTACACTGGAGCTTTTTCAAATGAGTAAGGCAATAGACTGATATTCAGAGGATATAGTCCTGTTTCTGTTTCTGTTTATATACTGTGCAACCTTGCACATTCTGGTATTTAATACACTATTGGTCTAAATGTTGTCATATTTTTTGGCTAATCTAAATATGAACCATATTGGATACTGTGCTCACTCATGTAAATTGAGTTGCTCCGCTGGTAACGTGCCTTGGAATCACTAAATTTAAGTCTTCTGATGTTGGTGGTGAATACAATTTTCATGCTATATATATATATATGTAAGTAATGATAATTTCTACTGTGGACTTGGAGCCTCTCATAGAAAAATAGTAATTGAAAAATGTTCTACACAGTCAGTGTAGGAAAATAGTAATTTTCTTTAAAGCACAGGATAGTGCTGTGGTTATGACTCAAGTTTAAATTCTTTGTGACATTCCAGTTTTACTTTCTTTTTGCTGTATCGTTTACAACCTAGAATGATGTGTAAGATGTGTAGACACCATTTTTCCATACTTCTGTTTAACAGGACAGCATATGTTGCATGCAGTCTGAAAGAGAGACCAACCCTGCGCTCTCCCAGCACCTTCATTATGAGTGAGGGAATGGAGAATCAGATCTAAAGTTTATTATTTAGGATAAATAGAACCATAATAAACTATTCAAGGATGCTTATGCAATTTTGCTTATTTTTCCAAGATATTGAGTAATTCTGCAGTAAAACAGAAACAGTTTTGTATCTTTTTTTTTTTAAGTTTAACCTTTCTGACTAAATGTTGCACGGCTTTCTGTTACTGCAAAGAGCTCCATTTTCATCTCCTTCGTCCTGGATATTGATTAAAGTTCAACATCCAGGATGAAAGGAGTCAATTCAGTCACTACTTATTCACACCATTAAAAGCTGAAAGAGAATCAGGTCCAGAAGCTGTTGTTCTGGTTTTGTTGTTTTGTGGTTTGTTTTTGTTTGGTTTTATGGTTTTTTTTGTTTTTTTTTTTTCTTATAAAAATGTTGTTTCACACTGCAATTCTACTTAGGAATATTTTCAGCATTAAATTGATTCCCTACAATTGTGAAGTTGGAGTTATGTAAGCAGTTGAGGTAATTAGCTAGCAGCTTGCTAAAATAGATTTAAACACATCTAGAAATAGACTTATACTATGGTATGTAGAAACCTGGATCCTACAAGATTTGCATGAGCAGTAAGTCAAAGCAGACTCCAAACTAATTACCTTAAAGTGCTTTAAGGATTGAGGAATATACCTCCTTAAATTCATAAGGAAAAATTAGGAGATAGGGAGAAATTCTAGATAGTGTGTGAGGAAGATGGGGTCTATCTCACCTAAAAAATACATAAATGTTACATGTCAGGTTTATTTGGTGTACCAGGTTGTCTATTTCCGCTAAAATCAGTGCCTAAATTCACTATGTAGTCAGTGGAGGAAGTTTTTCAAAGGGCTTAAAATGAAGTTGTTTTCAGATTTATAGGTCTCAGTTTAAATAGGCAGGATCTCTTTCTGGATCTTTCCAATGCACTTACCTCTCTGTCATGGGGAGCGAAGCTATTTGGGGGAACTCAAGCACTTAGTTTAGGAGAGCTGTAGTCGCCTAAAGGGTAGGTGCACCCAGGTGCCTAAGTTAGATTGTCTGGATCCCATCCAGAACTATTTCTGAAATAGAAGAGTAAAAACCTATCTCTGTGAAACTGCCAAAGAAATTTTAATCTTTTTGTTAAAAAAAAAAAAATTATAACCAGTTAATGATGTAGCTACGTTGCATGATCAGTTGTGGTAATTACATTTTTAATTACTTTACCCTTAGGACCTGATTCTGATCTTATTTCCATTGGTATAAAGCAAGGATAGCTTAGATAGAATCAATGCAGCTAAACTAAAATATAATTGATGAGAGGTCAGAATTGAGCCCTAAATGGTATGCTAAAAGTGGAACTAATCAGAAAGCTAAATGGGTTTATAATTTGTTCAATTGACATTTTCGTAATCTAAATCTCCACGAAGTTAACCTTTGGATATAGAACTTGGGTTTCCCTTAGAGCCTCCTAGCATTCAGGGAAGTGAAGCCACTAGAAAGTCTGTAAAACGATGATGATTTTGTACAGCTTCTAAAACCACGTGGTGAATTCTTTCATTAAATGATTGATGTCTTTTGGGTTTAATATGTTTCTACATCAGACAAGTCTTTGTGCAAAATTTTCTGTGAGTAGAAGCTGGAGAAGCATTGAACCATAGCATGTTCTCAAATAACAAAAAAAATCCTCCCGAATCAAAGGTTGTTTTAAGCAATACGGAGATTTAGGAACCAATGTCTACTTGAAGTCAAGAATATTTAAGGTCTTTTGGAAATTATGTTTAGAGTTTACTGTTTATGTAATAGATGGTAGGGGTACATTTTTTAAAAATCCTGCCAATTTATCATATATAGTTGCATAAGTCCTAGAAATGTGTTATTCCTATTACAAATTTTAATATTATTGGTTGCAAAAAAGAGAAAATATAAACAGACTGAAGATATTTTCATACAAATTTTGTGTATTTTACAATTAAATAAATATGTGCATTATCTCTAAAGTAATTCTTGATGTTTAAAAGGCAGGTATTAATTTATGTGGTACGTTCAAATCAATCAACTAGCTTAACTTTACAAAATATGTTCCCTCTAAGGTAATGGGTTTTCCTTCTGCTTTTGCATGACAGTATTTTTTTTAACAGCTCGTACATACTCCCAAAATTATTTCATTTGGGACAATCAACATTGTACCACATGAATTTTTTTCTCAGTTGCCAGAATGTACGTGAATTTTTATACTTCAGTGGAGATTCTGAATATTGGATTTATGTCAGTGGCAGCTCTCCGCAGCGGTGACCTCACTCTGGTCAGTGAAACTGCTTCTTCCACAAGCCCTGACTGAGGGAGTCAGAGGCTGACTGCTGTGCCTGACCTTCCTCTCATGGACATGACTTTCACTCCTGTGCATAGTCACTAACTTCAGGCTTGTTACTTCTGATATTTATCACTGTAGCAGAGATTCCCAGATGGATATTTATCTATCTCCTTAAATTCTAGAGATTTAATGCTCTTTGGGAGAAGTACAGGCTCATAACAGAAAAAAAATGCAAGCTGTTTTTGCAAGGAATTCTTCTTGCTTTTGCTGGGAATACCACCCATGCTGCTTTCAGAAATAAGCCCATCGTTAGAAGTGCCTTATAATGCATTTCACAGGAATTTGGAAGGCTGGAACAGAAGTTGTACATATTTTAGGAATGTTAGTAGAGTAATATTTTTTCTCCACTGAACAATTATGTCTTTGAAAGCATCAGTTTGATCAAACCTCAGTGATAATTATTGTTTTGTGATGACATCTTTATAGAATATTTACATGCTTTTCTGTTAATATTTGAGCAACTGCTTTTTTTTTTTTTTTTTTTTTTTTTTTGCATTTTTTTTTCAGTATTTTTTTTTTTTTGTCATGGCACTTTGTTTCCAGATTTTTGTTGGCTATGTCTGAAACAAAATTCTTTGTTATGGGGCTGGAATTCATTCAATTGTCTCTTGGACATCCTACACTAAATAAACATAATCATACTAGTCCGTAGGCCTCCAAAGCCACCTCATCACCTCATACTCTCTAGCAAAAGCAACTTTTACTTTTAGAGAAGGCAAACTAGGGTGGCAATATTACCTATACAGTAGCAATGAGAATGTATTAAGGGGTTTTTAGTTGGTTTTGGTTTTTCTTTTTTTTCCCATGAGTAGCATCCTTGAAGCTGACATCTTTTTGTGACTCAATAGATGACAGCACGAAATTCAATTACAGCAAACAGTCTCAGTCATTGCACCTGTCTGCTTCCAGAGGAAAGTATTTGTAAATTGTGCTTTATCCTTCCGTTCCCTAAAACCTGTGTCTGTAATTGACACTTGCCAGCAGAGATGACTGGAGACAGAAGGAGAACATAATGTGTCTGAGTAGCCCACCAGGGAAAAGAGTACCCTCATCTTTGGGAGTTTTGTGGTGTTTTGTTTACTTTAATGAAGAATAATACCTGTGTGCCAAGGATTTACTGCAAGGCTGGTGGCAGATGTTTCTGCTAAAAAAAAAAAAAAAAAGTTATGAAAGATGAATCACAAAAGAAGGCAGGACAAAAGAAAAATCTAATTAACATAGAAATATTTCTTCTGCAAAGGAAAACAAATGCTTCAGGAGAACAAAAGCCCCTCTCTGTTCTTTGTAAGGCTGGTTTGTTACTGTAACACATTTGTAAGAATCAGGTTTGTGCCTGACATGTCAAAACTTATTCACAAAGCAAGAGTTGTGGATACCTTGGGAGTCGATGTTGTCACTTGTTACGCAACTCAGCATCCGTTCAGCACTGATTGATGCCCAAGTCGCCAGTTTTGGAAGAAATGGGATACAGACATGACAATAATATTTGTACCAAATGTCAGGCAGGAGAAACAGGGGAGTTCATAGAATGGGTCTAGACATAGACTCTGATGAGAAAAAAAACCAAAACATGATAGACAAACTGTCAACCCTGATCTTTCTAAACTGTTTCATTTCTTTCTGTTAAGTTCTTTTTCCTTCTTTTTATTGGTTTCCCTCCCCAGAATTTTGCCAGAGTAGACAGCATATAAAACTGATCCAGCTGGTGAGTTTTGAGCTTGATGAAGGAATTACCAAACAAATAACTATTTTAAATGCATCAGATATATAAAGGATATGGACAATTAGTAAATCACTACATATTTGGTAAGAATGCTATTTGAGCATAAGCTTTCTTAGAACTTTGCTAATAATACTAGAGGAGATCAGAATATATTTACTGTTTTTCCTCATTTTTTGGCTTACATTTGTTGATTGATTTGCAAAAATATTCAGGTAGCTACTGCTTCTGCTTCTCTGTGTACATCAGCAGGTAATGTGAGAGTTTCTCAGCCGCAAACGCAATGGCAAAAAATATAGTGGAGTAACACAGTATTACTTGACTATGTTGCCGGTTACCATGTACTGAGGACATCCCCAGGTGGCTCAGAGAGCTGTGTGTGCCTCTGCTCATGGCTTACAGAGCATTGTAACCACACTGTGTTATATTTATGAGCCGGAAAGTAGAGTGTGTCAGAGAGGAAGTTAAAATGGCTTCTCTGTAGGATATTGTTGGTGTAAAATATCTGATTTATTTGGTTCTCTTTTTGAATGCTGCAGCTTGTAAACACAGTGGGGAATTTCTCTGACATTGATCCAAAGCAATGGGTACTAATGGCATAATACAGTGGTACTCAATAACCTTTTATCATGAGCTGCTTTGTCATGTGGAGACTTAACTGAGGAGAAAGAAATACACTGTAACAAAAAAGAAAATCTTATGAATTTCCATCTATCCATTTAATAATGTTCAGTTTAAGAGCTATCGCATTCTTTTCTGTTATCTTTTTGCATGAACCCATATACAAAGTAACATGAAAATTATGATACATATTAGTGTAAACATAAAGAGAAATGTAGACATTTTTTCCCAAGCATTCAGTGGACAAACTGAGGCAGATCTCTATCATGGCTTGAGTAGCACTGCCATGTTACGGTGCTCTGAAAATTTTAATATTTTTAATACTATAATAAATATAATAATTTATATAGATATAATATTTTTAAAATAGATATAAAACTTTCTATTTATTTATTTTTATATTTTTAACACAAAGCCTTTGTACCTTTATAGGAAACAGAATAAACAAATAAGGGAAATATCTACACAGTAAAGTCTTAAAATTTGCTCAGTATCTGCAAACCCTTGTCAAGGTTTTGTTTCAGGTGGCATCTGTGTACATCAGACAGCTCCTTAGAAGTGAGTGAGGGCATGTATCCTGAGGCACACTGCTTCAGACCAGCATAAAAACCAGTGTGGTGCCACACGCTGACCCCAGGCCCCTGGCAGGG
Organism: Burhinus bistriatus; assembly: GCA_013397275.1. Taxonomy (NCBI): domain Eukaryota; kingdom Metazoa; phylum Chordata; class Aves; order Charadriiformes; family Burhinidae; genus Burhinus; species Burhinus bistriatus. Next base: position 177,280 of record VYXH01012651.1, on the reverse strand, counting down.
GCAGCTGCAATTCCTCAAGGTGTATAATCTGTTTGCCTACCACTCTTATTTAGTAATTTCGGCAATTCTGATGCCTGAGTTTCCCTTCAGAGCGAACCAGAGCATGGTGGGAGGCCAGGTTATGACTTCATTTACATGCTTTCTCTTGGGAGCAAATTAGTACACAAGCCAGTGCAGAAGGGAGTCATTTGGGTAATGTTGGTGCAGGGTTGTTAATAGAGTATAGGGGGTTTTGTATTCTCCTCCTGAACAACCATTTAAGAGCTAACAACAGGATAATTTTCTGCTACTATTTTCATATATACATACATGGGTTCATTTTGCATTTGTTGTTGGTAAGACGCCAGATTCCAGTCTCACTTAAAATAGATGTAGAGTCAAAGCAACTCTGTTATCTAAAGATTTCTGCCAAGAAAGGAGACAGCGAAGACATTTTAAAAGGAAAAAATAAAATAGGTTATAACCATTGGGATGCCGACATCTCTCTTTTTCCATGGTTTGCATCTGTTAGCAATGTCCCCTTCAGGCTGAATACTCAAAACACCCCCCAACTGCTGTAGAACAGTGTTGCAGAAAAATGGTGTTAATCCTTCGTGTAATGTAAAACTTACATTGAGCCCTAACATACAGATTTACAGGGATGTAAAAACTGGTCTCTTCACTGGTGTATGAAAAGCCGGTGGTTTTGAGTGATTGCTGCATATCTTCACCATATGAAAAGGAGAGGCCAAAAGCCAAGAGTTTATGTCCTTTGGGAAGTGCTATAAGGGTCCTGTGCTATGCAAGTGAGAATATTACTGTTGATTTCAGCAAGTCCAAGATGAAGCTCAGCTTATCTTATGCACGTTATTGCTATTGTAAGATAAAGAAATAGAAAAAAGTGGTTAAGGAAGGCTGATAGCCCATTCATTCGTTTGTCTTTGTATAACAAATGGTGGAACTGGAGTTGCAAACATAGATTTGGTAACATCATTTATTAATATGGGGTTTGGTCCTGTAGTGGGAGCATTTACTCATGTTCGTTTGTGAAACTTTCTGTATGAAGTATGAAGTAGGACTGCAGGACTGAAACCCTTATTTCTGAGGATTTTTAATAGTTTGTTTTATACATGTGAACTACTAAACACCCGGAATGCTGCTTCTAGAGTGACTTTTTTAAACGTATCAAATTAAAAGTCTCCATGACTGATGCTGTTGATGGAATTGAAACATATTCAAGATGCAGGACTTTAAGAAATCTCAGAGAAATAGCTAGGTATGTTTCTTTTGCTGAGTTACATTTTTTTCAATAAAAAGGTGTTACTGTTGATTTTGTGCTAGCGATTGGTGCATTATGCCTGGTTCCTCTTATATGTGAAAGTCCAGCTTCGCATGTTTTTGTTTTTCAGTTTTTATTGTTTTGTTTTAGTATTTTGTACTTTTTTCCAGGTTTTTTTTTTCTGACACAATGTGCAAAAGATTTAATTTTGCATCTGTGTCTGTCTTTTGGAAAATACACTGCAGATCAAGGGAAATGTTAGGCATTAGAACCAGAGAATAGCTAAGGACAGAGATTAAAGGTATGAGCAATGTTATGTTCTAGCATTTTCAGAGGACTCTGGACTAAAAGCAATGCCTTCCAAAATAATCACCACAGTTTTCTATACCTAAATATTTGCACATATTAATAATATACCATATGCTTGGCTTAGCAGTATGGGTGTAACACATCAGTCTACCAGATGCAATATTCTCTCTGGACCAGAGTATTTCCTTGAAATATCCTGTTCTTTTTGACACCTCAGTTTTAACTTTTTCTATAACTTGATCTGAAAATGATGACCAGCTTGAAATCTATATAACTTGAAGGCTTTATCAGTAAAGCCCAGCAGAGTTATATTTCTCTGTGGCTGTGATGTTGAAACCTGGTGAAAAATCAATTTTTCCTTTTGCTGAATGGTATATTTGAAGCATTTAAATAACGTGAATGAGTGTGCTGAGGGCCTGTCATTCTCGAAGTACTTTCTTATGCAGCATGTGTAGGTACATCTGCCTGTTAGCCCTGAGAGGCTGTGTGTGTTTGATGCATTGAATGTTGTGTCAGCAGGAAGGAGGAAAAAGAAGAGATGAGGTATATCAGAAAGAAAGGTGATAGCAAATGGTGTTTTGAACAGCCTGTATCCCCCAGTGTAATATATTATGGAAATAATGATTCTGACAAGTGATGCTTCTTTGTAACCTGAAGTGATACAGTAGGGATTATGCATGCTCAAGTCATTCAGGACTCGGTACTTAGTTGTCTAGAAATGCTGTAAGAAGTGTCTTCTTCATCATGAACAACTTTGTTATCGATGCAGTGGCAAGAACTAGATTACTAAAAGAAAAAAAATACCTGAAAGAGTTGCTGCTGCTGCTGCTGCTGCTGCTTCTTCTCATTATTATTATTAATAATAATAATAATTGTTGTTATTATTATTGTTACTATTATTGTTATTATTATTATTGCAGTTTAGCTAGCAATGGGAACAAAAGTGATATTTTTAATTCTGTTTTTATAGAGTTATCTTTTTGTTTATGATTTAATACCATATTTTATCTTGTATTTAGGGATGAATTGTATGCTTTAAATAAATTTTCAAGCTTGCTCAAACATAGTTGTTTCAAAACCATAAATAGGTTGTTAATTAATTAACATGGATAGGCAATGAGAAGTGGGCTAAAGGTTTAAAAGGAGGTGTCAGGAAGCCAGAACAAATAAAACATGAATGCAAAACAGTCTGTAAGAAAGGCACAGAGAGAATACAGAGGAAATGATTATACTAGAATAAAGAACGAAATGCTTTTGACCTGTACACTCTCATTAAGCACAGATCAAGAAATGCAACCCAAAAGGCAGGATAAAGATAGCATATACATCTAGCCTCTCACGTCAATAGATTGGCTTAAATCTAGTTTGCAGAGATTTCCTTGCAGTACAACAGACTGGTGTACCTTGCCAGGGAATGATACTCTGGCTTCAACCCATTTGATGATTCCCTTCTTCCCCTGACAAACGGGGGGACACAAAGCAAGCTTAGGTTACTGCATTTTGGGAATATCATGTGGTATGGGAATTATATACAACAGAATTGTCTTCAGAGCTGCCAACATACACGGTCTGCAGGGTTGGACTTTCTCTTCTTCCTCCTGTGGTTCTTCTACCAGTGAAAAGTAGCACAACATTTTTAGTTAGGGGGAAAAAAAGACAAAAAAACCCAAAACCAGCTTTTAATCTGGCCATTTTTGAATGATAAGAATATTGATTGACAGGAAATATATTTAAGAATGCATTTATTTAAGAGTTTTGGATGGTGTCTTGCAATGGTGATAAATCACTGAGATTTTGTTTTGAGTGGAAATTCCTTAAGAATGGAATATGCCTGTTTGTGGTGTACTTTGTACAGATATTAAGTAGGAATGTCACATAGTGTGTTTCATTTCCCTGCTTAAAATCTTCCCCCTTCTCTGTTCCTCCTTCCCTGCATTGCTGTTCCTTCCCCACATACACAGAGTTAACTAATACCAAGGAAGCGAGTTCATTTTGCTTCATTGCTTAAAAAAAATGAATGCTATGAACCAATGGAATGAAAAAATTTGATAAGCTAAAACAAGAGGCAGCAATTGTGGAGAGCAAACTCCAGGGACCTAGGTAATATAAAATTGTTTCATGATAAGACTGAACATTAACAATTTTGGACATCTAAAAATGTAAAATTAGCAATTTGAAAACATTTATCTGGATGAGATAGAACATTATACATGAAACATAATGAGCTCTCTGAAATTCAGCCAGGATGCTGTGGTACTCATTTAGACAAAGAAGACAACTAGTTAATCATGGCAAAGAAAACTAGACAGAGTAAATTAGTTTGCTGCATTCCAGACTCTTAGCTACGAAAAAGAATATATTTCACTAATTAGAGAGTGAAAATACTCTAAGCTTTTAGAAAGAGACTGCAAAAATAGTGAAAGGGAGAGATCCTGGCTTTGGAATGGTGTATCAACCCATGGTGTTTGCATGATAGAATTTTATGATTTTAATCAGTTACACAACCGACATTAAGGGGTCTTCAACTTTGATTGTATTGATTATATATAATGTAATAGTTTGTAATGAAAATTATCATGCATGGCTTCAATTCTTAATTTTTGTGGACTCTTGGAGCCTCTCATGAAATGTAAGTAAATTTAATTTAAAAACCTACGTGAATATACATGTTATCATAGAAAAAGGCTCGAAACTTCTCAATTAAATTAAGACGTTAACAATAAAATTTTAAGTTTTTTAGAGGATTATTGTCTTGATTGTGCTGTAGATATTTTTACTTTATCATTGTATTTTTATCCTTAATGCTAAAGGAATGTGCATTCTAGGTGTTTTATTTCTATGTTCTTTAAATTAAATAGAAGAAGGTGTGTGAGCTAAAGAATATTAGAATAGTAATTATTCTAATTAGACTTCAAGGTAAAAGAGAAAGTGAAGTTCACCTGCTTTCTGTGTCGGATAAGAATCTTGTTTCATCTGAAGACTATACATAATTTTACATAGTGAAAGCTTTATATACAGTTCTGAAATAAGGTTGTTCTTTTTTTTACCTGGAAAAAAATTAAAATTTTCAGAATTTTTGTTTAAACAAAGATTCAAGTATAGAATCGGTACTAAATTCTATACTTGAAAAAGATAAAAATAAATTTATCTCTAATTTTTATTTCCTTTCCTGTGTCTGAGTCGCTCTCCAAATATGATCAAGTTTCTGTACATGTAAATGTCATTTTCTTTTCACTGCAGGGATCTGAGGATCAGGTCCTCTCTTTATCTATCTTTTGCATGAGCAGTGTCACACCCTTGAATTTTTCCTATTGAACTGAAAGAGAACAAGATCAAGTTTGCCTGGTTCCAATGCCATATTTATTTTTTTTTAAAGAGCTATGGTTTTACAGGACTTCTGTGCTACGGTAGGCATATAGGCAGTATGTATGTTTGAGGAAAAGTGTGATATTGGGCCTCCTTTGGAACTGCGTTTCAGCAGAAAATCTGCCATCTTTCTTTTTTATTAAACATGAGATAAGATGATAAAGCAAGTTACTTTTTCAGTCTCTCGTGTTTTATTTCATCATGTCTTAAACATTTTTAAATGAGAGTCAATGACTCTATAATGCTTGTACATTGTTTGGGTTTTTTTAATTTTGGAAGGTGCTTGTTTGTGGGTGATGTTTATTAGGAAACTGTGTGTATGTGTGCATGAATGCAAGTGTGCATGTATGTATGTCTCTGTAAGAGTGAGGTGGAGGAAGACAGTGTCCCCTTTATTTCATAAGATCTACTGCTTAAATCGTCTCACACTTTCAAAAAATGCCAAGACCAAACACGGAAACTTAGCTCTAAAGAGAGAAAGTCCTGGAAAGGTTTGAACTAATGAAAGAGGGGGTTTAGTCTCTTAACAGAGTTGTTTTCATCACCAAGTCGTGTTGTAATCAGATAGCGTGACAGATAATTTTCTAAGCAGAATTGGAATCAGTTAGATGAAATCGGCCTGTTTCTAAAACATTATTTTTCTTGTTATATGCATTTCAGAAACATATGCAATAAATATTTAGACTCTTAATTTACTACACATCAATCTAAAAATCTACTTTGCTATCTTCATCAGAATTAATTTCCTTAATTGTTATTCCTATCCCATCAATCTCAGTTTTGCACTAACTTGAACAATGCCACTTTTTGCTGTTTGCACTTTAATTCGATTTCCATTCCAAGTTTATGAACAGTAATAGGGTCCTGCTTGAATATTCATTAACTTTGAATTGTCAGCTATGAAAAGGTGCTTTCTTTTACCTTAATGAGAGTGGCTCAGCATGGGGTGGATCAGTAATGACATTTGATTTTAGGCATCCAACAAATTTTCTTTTTATTTATTGACACATCTTGTCCAAACAGCTCCCTCGCAAGTTAGTGGAGTAATGAAAGAGAGAGTGCTGCAGAGGAGCGTGGAGCTTTCCTGGCAGGAACCAGAACATCCCAATGGAGTCATTACTGAATATGAAATCAAGTATTATGAGAAAGTAAGTGCTAAGATTATCTGTAATGTACAGCAATGTGCTGTTTGCTTTGTGTTGGCTTGCTATGTTGTGGGACAATGTTAAAGCCATCAGCTATCAACTATCCTGTCTCTTCAAAGTCACAGTGATTTTGCTCGTTTTCAATAACTAGAGAATCCCTGCAATTATTATTGCTATCGTATGTCTCATATATTGTATTTTGGTATCCTAAAAGTGAAATATGCACTTGAGATCTGCATTTTTTTCCACCTTTTTTTTTTTTATTATTGTTAAGTTGGACTTGGATATTTTACCATGATAGTTGTGATTTTCCTGTCTCTTCTACATTGTATATAAAGCTTGTTTCATTTCCTTCTATGTCACTGTAATCCAGCCTTGAGATGATCTATCAAATACAACTCTTGACTGCATTTGGTATTTCCTTATGAGCTGGGCAGCTTCGACTTGATATCTGAAAACTTCCAAAGCATTTCCCACAGTTTCAGCTGATAAATGTTCCTTATTCGTCCTTTTAAAAAGTCCCAGCATTGTGAAATTTATTTTTTCACTTGTTCTCTCAACACAATAATGGAGGGCTGCTTTTCAATAGTATATGAAGGGATCTCTGTTTCTAGTAGAGTGAAATTGCAATCTTATTGATGTCAGTCAGAGTTTTGCCATTCATTGTAGCATGTCTAGAGCTTCGTTCACGATAGCTTTGAAGTACTCCAGAATAAAAAAACTCTGACAAGCATATAAGTAGGGCCACATGCAACCGTAAGCTGGATGAAAGCAGAGTGAGGGCAGGTTGTGTAGCTACATGGTTGTTGTGGGACCCAGAATAAGTGTGGCTCCTCCAGATTCCCTGGGAAATTTATTGTAGCACATGACAAGTTCCGAGTTTTTATAAAACATTCTGGGAGAAAAAAAAGAATTAAAATGCAAAGAAATTAACAAAGGATCTCCTTTGTGGTTTCTTGTGAAGACATTTCATCCCTGCAAACAAGGTAATAGTACTTCTGCATCAAAAAGAGCATGTCAGCTTACTAGGTAAAATAGAATTAGGTAAACTCAAACCAGATTGGATCTAATATCAAGTGTCACATCTAATTTTCAGTATTGAATTACACAAATATACTTATCAAAAGATCTTTATATGATTTGGGAAGGGAATAAAATGGTTTTTTGTTGATGCTAATTCCTAGTTTAAGTTGCTCGTTTTAATGACTCTTATAACAAAATTTACCAGATATGTACACATAGCTAAACAATTTTTCAAAGGAATTTTACTAATTTTAGCAGGTAATTTTTCTTCCTCAAGCATGTGTTTGTGGACACACACACAAATAAAGTCCATAAATAAAAAAAAAAGTTTATATATTTATCAAAAGCAAAACTGTTCTCCACACAAAAAGCCCTCAAAAAAACAAACTACAAATGAGAAAACTTGTTTCTTTTTATATGGTGAGTAGTTCCTAATCTGTTAAAATGACATAAATAATTTAAATAGGCAGTGGAAGATAACAGAAAAATGCAGAAGATACCAGACTTTTTATAAAAGTATAACTTTTAGAATGTGGCTTTTATTATTTTCCTTATACATTCATATTACTTTAAATAATCATCAGAATTTCATTGCCAATTTCCTGTGTTTGCAAAGACAAGAGCTGATGTTAAACTTCTTTTGTAATGGAAGAAAACCTACCAGTATTGTACTTATTACAGTGAAATTAATAAAAGAGAATTAAGAAGCTTATCCTATGAACAGTCACAGATAAACTGAACTATATACCTTTAATTCAGTGAGACAATTTTACTACAAATACTTAAATGCTTTCCTTCCTTCCAAAATAATGCAGTTCAGCTTGAAAAGTACTTCATAAGCTTCTTGCTCAGAATGTCAGAGGCAGTTTCAATTTTGTTCCATTAGTTTAAAAGAAAAAAAACAAAGTTCTGAACTTTCAGCTCCTTCTAGAGCCAAATTAAATCAAACATTTTTGTGGTTCTGAAATATTCTGATAAGTGTTTTTTCCACTTCTCACTTCTGGCTAGGACTGGAATGGAAACTGCTTGAAATCTCCCAAGTAAGCCTGTCCTGTGAGATTTCTAGTGCAGGTTATTTTTATTTCTTTGTTATTTATTTATTTTGAATGCAAGAACTGTTGGCAATTCAAATAAGCCTCATATATGCATCAAAACCCAAACTCTGAAATTCCACAGTGGCTTACCGTCCCGAACCTGACTGTTTACTGTTTCCTTACACTTGTTTCTCATCTCTCAAGCATTCTTGTTCTTTCTGACATACCAACATACATTCCACTGTGGTCCTCACTTACAGATGATTTAAACCCTCTTGGAGAAGATATGAAAAATTGTTGCTAGCCGAGCCGGTGGGCTTCTTCAAATGACAGACTGGGCAAGACCCAGGAGAAGCCATTACTGAATCTCAGAAAAAGAAATCATATATGTTGTATTTAACCCTGTGTTTCAGAAAAAAACCTTTGCTGCTTTACTGACTGCGAAGGGGAAGGTTTTCCATCATTTTTAGCTGGCGAAGTGCTGTTGAAATGAGATACAGATTTATTCCTTCCTTCTGTATCCGTCTCATTAGCACTGCCTCGAACGGCTCATGCTTCTCTGGTCATGTGGTGCATTCAGATGGTTAGTTAATTCATCTCTTCTGCCCTTCAAATCAGGGTTGCATCTGCCACTGAAAATCAACAGGGCTGCACATATCTATGCTGAAAGATAATCTGGATCAGTAAATGATGAATAAGTAGAGCTTTTTGAATACTGTAATGATCTGTGATACAGCTTTTGTAGTATTTGAAAGTGAGTTATTACTCATAGGGTTTGTAATCTTACAGCTTCAAATCTGGGGGATGTCATACTGAGCTTCTTTCCCTAGGTTCTTCTTGAATGCCATAGAGTCAAAACCTGAGAAAAGACTAAAAGCCAGAGAAACAAACTAGGTGAAAATTGAGTTAAGGACTTCAGAATTTGGTGCATAATCTAGCCAGTTATACATTGACGATATTGTATTGGTGTTGGACGGTAACAAGGAAGGTGTTGGAAAGTAACGAAGGTGTTCTGACCATGAAAAAAGATTTCCCTGTCCTTGAACTGTTGAGACCCCACAGATACCCCTGGAAAGCTGTGGTCAAGCTATTTTCTCATCAAAATTTCACAAAATATAATCAGAGACAAAGAAGCAATCATTTTATGTCTGGATATTTTATGAATAACAACATGAGCATCCCATTTGAATTTTATGTTACACTTAGAGCTCCTCATTACATTGACAGTGTTTTGTGATACTCCACAGAGTGTGCTTTATTTTTTATGTTGGGAAAACAAGCATTCAGCAAATTAAAATAAACTACCCAGGCTGGCTGTCAGTTGCTGATGTGCAACCATGACAAAATCTGACCTGTAAATGTCATTTAATCTTTTGTCTTATTGTTTCCAGGATCAAAGGGAGAGGACCTATTCAACAGTGAAAACCAAGTCCACTTCAGCCTCTATTAATAACCTCAAGCCAGGAACAGTGTACGTTTTCCAAATTCGTGCTTTTACTGCTGCTGGTTATGGAAATTATAGCCCCAGACTGGATGTTGCCACACTAGAAGAAGCCACAGGTAAATAATTAGATTTATAGGAAATTAACACTTTCAGTAAAAGTAGTAAGTAAAGCAAGAAAGAGTCATAGCCAGTATTATTAAAACTAGAAAGAATGAAACTATTTGAAGGTGGATTTTTGGCATTATATTTTGAAGGATAAGCTTAAATTTGTTGATTTACCATAAAACTACAAATTACACTCCTATAATTAGCCAGATTTTTAACATAGGAGGTACTTCTCTTCTGATGTCCTTAAAACACAAAGAAATTAATTTTTTTTTCATTCAAATACATGCCTCTTTCCCTCAACAAGAGAAGTGAGTAGCGGCGAATAACCCTACCAGATTCTTCTGTAACTGGGGAGAGGAGGGAAGAGGACATTTCAGCCCACAGAGGCTTGTCCAGGACATTTTTTCCCTGTTTAATTTCCTGAAAAAAAACCTTGATGGTTTTGTTTATGTGCATGTCTTGTTTAAGCTGTATGTCCATCCTTAGTGTCTTTTGAGTTCATTGGCTAGTTTCAATTTGATTTGGTAAAGAAACAGAGGTCTCAAAGATACTAGGTTTCTTCAAGGCTCATGTAATCTGTTGTAAGCTGTGTAAAGAAAAAACAGCCTCTCAAAAACCCTCACAATGAAAAGTACGAAGCTGAAGTACAAGCTCTCTGAGTACAGCACACTGGAGAATCTGGCTGTGACATCTCAGCAGAGGGATGACATTTTGGGAGAGCTTGCGCTTTCCTTGATGGTGAAACCAATCATGCACCCTTATTTGTCCAAAAATCACACTGATGCCTTTTTTCCTCACCCATGTAGATATGTGCATGCATGCTTAGAGAAAATCGTCCATGTTTTGGGTCTTCAGAAAGAAACTCTTCCGTCACTGAGACCTGGCAGTCGTGAGCCCATTCATGGGAACTGCCTGTGTCTGTGGCTGCTTTACCACTCTGTCACAGATCCACATTTGGTTACTCTGTTTTGGGTCATTTGCTTCAGGTTGACCTGCCTGAGAGCAGATCAGCCAGATTTGGAGCTGAGAATACATAGCCTACAGGTTCAAAGGGTATGGATACCAACTCTGCTCTGTGCACTTTATCCAACATATCTAAGGTGTGGACACACACTGTTGCATCTTATTAATTGCAGCCAGGTGTCGCCTGAACAATTTGTGGGTGTTCTTAAAACACAGTAGTTAGGTCTTGATTCTTTCCACCTTGGTTCCACACAGAATACAAAAATTATCAATAATGAATAATACCACATATCTAATAGACATAATTGAAATAGTAATTATCATAATAGCAGCAATAATCTGTTATTACTAACGTTATTAGCTCTGTGGCCGATAGCATGCTTTCCATCCTTCGAGTTCTGCTGTAGAGAGTGAGTAGCAGAATCCCCATTTTGCAGAATGGGAGCCTGAAGTACAGCCAGAAGTAATTTCCTATTTTAAGTAGATTTCTGGAAAACAAATTAGAAGTCTGTCATAATCTGCCATAAGTTTCTGCTAATTAGCTAATTTATTGTCCATAGTGGTTTAAAATTAGTAGACCAAAATATTTCCCCAGCATTTCCTTAATTACCTGAGTATTTTTTATACACTGAATGTACGCATACTGGTAGCCACTAAGATTAGCAAAGATAATTTCAGAGGTAAACAGTGTTGACTGGAGTTTGGTCAATTTATGGAAGATTAGGAAATCCTAGAATAAATGTATCACTGACCGTGCTCACGTACCCTTTTTCTGTCTGAGGTGGTGAAAAACTGCATGTAAACCAGTAACATACTTGGCCAGTATGCACATCAGGTTTTTCTCTTGTCACAGAAAAATTTAAAGGTGGCATATTTTCCATTATCTTGACAGGACATTGTAGAATATAATTCCTATCAAGGATAAGCATCAACAATTTTCTGTATACGGTTTTCAGAAATAATGAAAATATTGGTAAAAATATAGTAAATTTCATTAAATTCTTCTAGAATTGTTTTGCACAAAAATATGTGTTTCTCATATTTTATTTATAGTTTTATCAGAACTTGCAGGCTAATCAAATTAGGCTTTTGTTAACATTTTAAAGGAAGACCTTGGTTAGGTCATTTTTAGGAAGTATACCTCAAGTGAAGTACTGTACAGGTGAGCAGTAAGCCAGTGTTATGCTACAGTTAAGAGACATTGGCTTCTCATTATTCCAGTGGATTTCTGAATGCAGCTTTTAAACATGTCAAAGTATTTTAAGAATATATATACACGTATATATATGTAAGAATATATATATATAGTGACCATCACAGTCAGATAGTCATGTTTCCACCTGAATTTCTCCTGGCACTTCAACTGATTGGCACCTTTTGGTTGGTGCTGTTGATTAAGTAGATTTTTGAATTGTGCTTTGGTTTCTGAATTGTGATTCGGAGTTTTGGCATGGCCACTTTTCAATATTTGAGGAACTACGTCCATTATATTAGTATTTTCTGATATGTAAAATATGCATATTTTATAACTGTATTTGCACATATCGTACATGCATTGTGTACATATTTATATAAAACATTCAAATTTATGAAGTAAAAATACTTTATAAGGCAGGATATTTCTATTCTATACTGTGTTTGCCACAGATCGAAGTACTTTAATCATTGTATTTTTTTATTGGAATCATTGCTGATTATTAGGGACACAAGTCCCCCAAGGAAGAAAATCTAAATCCATAGAATAACACTTAAGTGGTAATTTTATCTTTTGATTCACTGAAGTATTTAAAAGTTATGTTAAATGACTTGTAGCCAGTGGATCTAAAGATGATCCTGTGCTTTTTGTAATTGCAGGGGTTTGCCACTCATTACAGCTCTCACTGTTAAAGTAAAAGGACTCAGCACAACCTGGCGTGAAGACTTTGCTTTTTCCTTTTGCCATGAGTCAGTTTAAATCAAGAAAGGTTGAAGTAATATACAGATATGAAATTTGTTCCTAATGTCTGAAATAACACTACTACAGATTTTTATAGGAGACATAAAGAATAATATTTAAGAATTATATTTGGCCTACATGAATCCAATTTATTATATTAAATAAATTTATCCAATTTATTAAAGCTTTCATGCTGGACTTTATCAGGAATTCTTTTCTGCAACTCATACATTTCAGGTTGCTTGCATGAGAAAATGTTGCTGGAGGAGCAGCACAGCTTTTACAGCTGATCTCCTTTTTTAAATCCTCCAGGGTGTTTGGATATCCATTCCCCATCCCTCCAACCATGTACTTAAAAGATGGTCTTGACTCCTTTAAATTAAGTATTGCCTCATTCATTTGGATATACAAATATCATAACCTCAGATTAGATATCACCTGTAGCTGGTTGTCCAAGTACCAGATCCCTGTCTCGCCCTCGGAGTCTGAGCAAAGCTTACACAAAGGTAAGGGCGGACTTCCCTGTCCTGCTGGTGGTTCCCTGCCATCAACATTGTGGCAGCACCAGTGAAAGGTAACCGTGCCATGGACCCCCTGAAAGGATCATCTGCACCCCAAAATCATTCCTCTAAGGACGATCTAGAATCTTTGTTTCTGCCAAACCCCAATGATCATTCCAGAAGCTGATTTCTGAATCACACTTACACTGACTGAGTTCATCACACATAAGGGAGAAGCAGCACAGAGTACCTGAACAGGGGCAGATGTCTTACATGGCAGTCACTGAACTCATACCAGACCATGCCCACAATCAGACGGTTTTTTTTCTTTTTTCTAGAAGACGTAAAAATACATCACACATTGCATCCTACCTATCTTACCAGTTGCCCAGCATACCATGCACCCAGCATTTTCCAGAGCCCAAATTACATCCTCAGCCAGCTTCCAGAATGTGCCAGTACCCAAAATCTGTAAGGCTTTTATGCAGAGCAGCCCACTCACATATGTCAACCTCTGTGCATTCAACTTGGCTGCTAGATTAGGTGACAGGCTGGGTTGGATATTTTCCCAAACCCTGGCCATCATAACAGGATGCTGCCTCTTCTTGACTTCCAAGTGAGGTTTGCACTGAAGTTCAAAGAGAGAAGGGAACGGTTTTAGGAAATGCTGTATTTTACATAAATCTGACATTCCCATGCTTAGGACTGTCTGCTTTGATGGCCTGATGATGTTACAGGAACTGAGTTGTATTACTTATGCCTGAGATATTGCTTATTGCATGAGATAGTGACCACTGATTTCCTAAAAGTTCCACAAGTGGGATATATGCTGGTCTGCAGTAGCATCCCGCTGACCTGGGTGTCTCAGAACGTTACAGTTACTCAAAGATAAGCATTAGTTCTTTTCAGTTAAAGAGCGATATGAATGAGATCTTCCTCACCTGCATGAGGTAGAACATAGAAAAATTACAAAGATTCTTTAGGAAATAAAATTGGGTGGGTGGGGTGGAGGATTTTCCCCCCAGTGCAGATTATTCTATATCAGTGTAGTGTAAGAAGGGGGTTGTTATTTTGGGGGGGAAGCAGTTGGTACAGGTCAGTGTCAGTGACAAAATAAATCACATTGATTGGCTCACTTCTTCCAAGACAGAGCAAAGAAAAGACTGGCTTATTTGTTTCTATGGGAACCTGCGGAGTCTGCAACAGGAACCTGATGCTGTGGAATTCATAAAAATCCTCGTGTAGACATTCCTGTTCAGTTACCACTTCCAGAAGTTAACTGTATTAACATACCATCTACAATTCAGTTAATCAGCTATCGGTTGGGTTTCCTCTTTTTTTTTTTACTCTTTCGTCTCTCTGCTGCTTCCAGATAACTCACACTTTCACAGTCCCTTGCTCAGCATCACTGCCTGATGTCTCATTCTTTATTCTCCAACTCTTGGGCTAGATCCTCACTGTTACAAACCAGCATAGCTCTATAGAGTTCAGTAGAGCTGTGCTCATTTAACGTGACTGAGTACATGGCCACCCTCATTAGATGTCGGGCAAGCAATGTATTTAACAAGCCTTGAGGTTTCTCAGGCTAAGTATTTACATCCTCAGTTTATATTAATGTGACATGCATACATTTGCATATATTAATAACATTGGCATATCTGAATAAAAAGAGCGCTAATGTGTGGATATTTTAGCATGTAAATTCTCTGAAGCATGGAGAATTCCATTTTGTATATGTGGAAGCACCTTTTCGCTGCTAACAGAAACAAATGATAAGTAATAATAGCAATTTACAATGATTAATAGCAGTAAGAGATAGAAATATGCTAACTAGGAAATCTGTGTTAATAGGTAGTGTTTCATCTCTAGCATTCTTCTTACAGTTAAGACACTATTCCCTTGGGTACCATCAAAGTCATATCAACCAGTTTTAGAGGGGAGGCTAGAAGCAGAGCTCTTCAGGGATTATTGTCCTACTGTCCCCCCTTACAGGGATATCCAGGTCTTCCCTTTTAGGAAGGAGTCAACCACTGAGGAAAACAGAAGGCAGCGCAGCAGTAGGAGGGAGTGGAAGTGGCTGGTGCTGGTGCTGGCTTTTGGCTAATGGCTGTACCACTTTGACCAACTCAGTTCCAGCGTAGCTCCTTTTTATTCCCTGTAGACGATCATTAACTCATCCAGCACTTAGATTAGTTTCCAGTGGAGGCCCTTCTTTAGACTAACTTTATCAATGTAATAGTTTCAGGCAAAGGTAAACTAACATTCTGCAATTCATGGTGGTTGACTTAATTTTTTGCAGTTCCTTTGTAGGGAATAATGTTAAACTAATCTCTGCTCTGTGCTCTGTTTGTAGCCACAGCTGTTTCCAGTGAACAGAATCCTGTTATTATCATAGCTGTGGTTGCTGTGGCAGGAACCATCATTCTGGTCTTCATGGTGTTTGGATTCATCATCGGGAGAAGGTACTGCACCTTGCATAGGCATAAGCACATCTGACACCACTCTTGTGAACTCCTCAGACATAATCTGGAACAGTAATTTGCAAAACTGAAACGAAAGTCATTTTTAGTAAGGACAAATTTCATTTAAATCCTGTTATCAATTATACAGTTCATCCTCTTACTTTAGCAAGACACATTTAAATCAAGATGTTCTTTTTGTCCTATGTAAATGTGCTGTAAAAGGAACCCCTAGCAGGTTCTTTACCTGTACTCCTCAAAGTCCCTCTTTCTGTTCAGTTTTCTCATATGGAGAAGTCTGACACTTTATCTGATCAGCCTTTAAATGACTTTACATTCAAGAAAAAGAGGCACAGCAGTAAGTTTAAGAATATCCTCATGTAAAACAGTGTTCTACTTTCAAGTTCTTTAATCCTCTGTTTTATCCATAGAAGCTTTTCACCAGAACTAGAATTTTCTCTTTAGAACCTGTCCCAACTGGTATTTGATACAAAAGCCTTTTGATTGCAACTGTTCATGATTTATTTAAAACTCTGCTGTCAAGAGAATTATAGCTGAAACTTTCAAAGGGCCTACAGGAGTTAGGTGCTCAGTGCCTGAAAATCCCAGCCTGCAAAGCAGATGTCAGGACTTCAGATGTGAGGAAGTAAATCATTATTTACCAGTAAAACTGGAGTCTTTCTTTTCAGGCATTGTGGCTATAGCAAAGCTGATCAAGAAGGGGATGAAGAACTTTACTTTCATTGTAAGTGTTTTGCTTTTTTTTCCCCCCTTTCAAAAATTCCCAATTGCAATGGTGTGAACAATATTAAAACAAGACTCTATGAAAGACAAAGCCATAAGAAATTAAAAAATGCTGTGTAAATAGCAAGTGGGAAGTTAAACACTGTAAAAATGTGACCTACACAAAAAGAATGCAGATTAAAGTCAACATTGCTTACACAGGCGGTTTTATTTCTATACATGCGTATGATATACTGTTGTTTTCATTCTGCATTTTTTTTTTCCTTTGGTTGTTTCACACCGCCCTAATGATCCCTCTGAGGTGCAGTATTTGAGAGACCTTTGGCAAAGTGACTGTATGATCTTTACCTCAGGCAAACTTCAGATTAAGAAAGTGTGGGTCACTGCATCACCCTAACAATGAAGCTGTTCTGCTCAGAAGCTGTTTTCTGCTACTGTGAATACCATAGCATCAATATTTACAAAACATAATGCCCTTAAAGATAGAATATTTAATATGAAAAGAAAGGTCAGCTACTTCGTTACTGTTCTCTGTTCTAGACCACTTGCCTAGCAAAGAATAGCACCTAAAGCCTCCCTTGCTCAAATCACAGCTACCATATGAACTTATGCTAGAACCCCGGGAAAATTCAATAAAAGACATCTTTCTTCAGTTAGTGACAACTGAAAACTAAAGGGGAAAGGGAGACATGCAAAATAGTTCCAGTTTTATCAAAATATTCTTTAAAAAACTTTCTTATTTTAGCCCTTTCTTATTTCAGTTGTAATATCATTTTGATGTGAGAAATTAAAAGTGTTTTCATTTCTTTTAGAATCAGTCATTAACTCAGGAAGTATGGTAAAACTAAGTTGCAAAATGATTTTGAGCACCCAAAATTGCAAAATCACGTAATAGAATTAAACCCAATGTAAGTTCTGACACAGAACAATGCCTGGGTTTCCAGTCTTCTCCCATACCTGATAGCTCTCTTATCAGTAAAACTTGCCATTTAGTCATGTTATGCTGTATGTAGCCTTTGTTGTCTACTGATAATTGCACCTGCAGCTTAAGTCCATCAGATTGGGTTTTTATGAAAGCAATATGGTTTATCTTATTTTACATATGTTAAAATCATGAGCTCTTACCAGAATCTAATGTCACATGGAGAATGAAGTAGCCACTAGTCACAAATTTGTAGCATCTTCTCAATGCACGCCTCTTTAAATGAGTAGTTCTAGCCAGAGCTCCACTCAAATTCAGATCAAGGTTTCTGTTTCGCCTTTGTGCCCTGAAAAAATCAGATCAGCTGGTATTTGTTCATGCTCCCTAAGTTTGGATGTGTTGCTACCTAAATGATTTCGTTTAAATGCAGTGAGTATTTAACTAAGGGGTGACATTATTGCAGCTTTAGTCAATCAATGCATAATCTGTGCAAGAAAGGTGGAAAATAATAATGGGATAAGAATTATTTATCATGCACTTTGCAGTGCAGCTGATTTTAAAGAATTCATCAAAAATCTGATGTTACTTAAATGTTACTATTCTGGGAGTGATGGATTTGAAATTTGCCTCTCATAGATGCATTATAAGCTTTTCATGACTTCAGAAGAGCTACTGCTTTCACTGTTAAAATCCTCATTATGTCCTTGAAGGAAAAGATCAACTATGTATTCTTGTATTTCAGTACATAAACAAAAGGAATATGCTAGCTAAATAATTCCTCATCTCCGTTATCTGTGACATTTTTTGTTTCAGTGAAAATGTAAATGAATTAATATGAAACTTCTACTTAATGATTAATAGTTGATCCAGAAATGGTGAGACTTTATAAGTGCTCATTTCCCTCATTTTACTTTCAGGAAATGTGGTTATCCAGCAAATCAGTTGGCACAGTTAGCATACACAGTCTTTTTAAAATCATAGCACCAAATACAAGTCACTGCCTGCCAAGCTAGTTTTTCGTCGCCTGTTGGTTGAAGGTTTAGTGTTTAATTTTATTTGGTAACCATGTACAGAATGAGATGGAACCCAGTGCTGTGGTCACCAGTTTGGTCACAGAGCTGTAAACACCAGTTTGGTGTCCTTTTGCTCCATAACATCTAGACAACCTTCTTCTGTGCTGAGGTACCAGATTGGATTTTAAAAAACGTAATTTACAACTAACACTTACTTAACACAAAAACTTACAAGTAACCATTTTTAAAAAGCAGATTTTAAAGCACTGTATTTAATAGAGTATCATAGATTTCATTTCAGTCCTCCTCAACTCTCTGTGACCTCAAGTGCTACACTTGAAGATGCAAGTACAATGGAGGAGTTTAGTCAAGCAATTCAGATTTATATTTGGTTTCCTCCTACCATTTTCTTCTAACAATGTCTTCAAATCCAGGCCAGCATTACTTCACGTTGGTATGCCAGGATAGCCTTGGCCTGTCAAAATGTTTTATGACAGCTTGAATAAAAAACCATCAGAGGCCCACTTGAGATTTGCAAGGTTACCTCCAATCCAGGCCCCTTATCACAAACACAAGAGGATGGCTCCTTCTCCATCTCCCTGCCTAAAAGCACTATTATAGGAGGTTAACCTATTGCTTTCTTCTCATTTTCTGTAGTCAGTTTTGGTTTTAAGAAATAAATATTTGTCATTTTAAGAATTTGTGGCATTATCAATATAATTGGAAGAACACC
Source organism: Burhinus bistriatus (assembly GCA_013397275.1). Taxonomy (NCBI): domain Eukaryota; kingdom Metazoa; phylum Chordata; class Aves; order Charadriiformes; family Burhinidae; genus Burhinus; species Burhinus bistriatus. The sequence continues at coordinate 158,323 of VYXH01012651.1, read as the reverse complement.
TATTTAAATACATAATATGGCAGATAATAACATCTGGGCAACACTTCAAATAATTTCTCTGGATGTAAATTCATTAGATCACTCAAACAATTTCTCTAGCTTTTTCCTTCTTATGAGGGTTTGGGGTTTTTTTGGTCAGTAATACCATCTGAAGCATAAATACACAATTGCTAAGCTATTTTTCAATATATTTTCAAATTTAAAACATTTTTGTTCAATTTAAAGATTACAAAGCAACCATAATTATATATGTTTTGTATTGACTTTTGATCCTATTCTTCTATATCAGTATATCAATTAGCAGAGGAACATTCTTGCATTTTCATATGGAATTTTAATTCACTGATTTAATTAAAGCTCAGAACTGTAATTCTTGTGAGCTGAATTTATTTCATAAAAAAAGCTTGATTAATAGATTTCCAGGGTTACTTTACTTTCACCAGAAGTTTCTACTTTCACCAGAAGACCAAAAGTAATTTTCCTGAATCCACAGCAAACTAAGGGAAAAAACTACATGCTGGCCAGAGTGCCACACTGCCTGGGTTGCACTAAGTGCTATACTGGAGAAAGAGGGAGCAAAAACCAAATTGCTGCATATTATTCACTTAGGTGCTCGAGAGAGGGAATAATTGTGCCACGGAGCCCACTTTCCCTTCCTACACCTTTACAAGTTGACTACAAGTGTTTCTCATGTTCATATTCTAGTGCAAGAAATATACCTAAGGATATAAATTCTAAATGCTGTGAATAGTTTAGCTTGGCTATTGCCACAGTCTGTAAATAATATTATACTCAGTAGTTTAAGCAAATTGAAGTAGGTGGAAGAGCCTTTCTAATCCCACTAGAAGACAGAGATAACATAAAGAAATGATATTTATGCAACCCGGGAAAAGAGGATAAGCTGTCCTTACATAGAAGCAAAAGTTTCATCTCCTCTGCTGGTTTTTTACCCTTTCCCCTGCTTTATTTTTACTCCCACTCAACCCTTGCATTTTATTCCATTGAGCACTATTTAATATTTATTACTTCTTTCACTTCAAGGTGGAGATGCAGATGCTAATGTTAGTCATTTTTAGAGATGGGATTGTGTACTTGTGTCAGCACGCTTGCAGATGATGCCTAAAACTAAAGTTGCCTCTCAGAACGGCTCTGACTCAGGCAGTGTGGAAGCAGGCTCACTCTTCCAAGGAGCACTCTGCATAATGAAATTCCTGGGCTGACTGCACAATAAGTGCCTTTGCTTCATCACAGTCATGCTTTCTTACATCATTACAGTTAAATTTCCAGGCACCAAAACCTACATTGACCCTGAAACCTACGAGGACCCAAATAGAGCTGTCCATCAATTCGCCAAGGAGCTAGATGCCTCTTGTATTAAAATTGAGCGTGTGATTGGTGCAGGTAAGGCTGCCGTGGCTTCCTGATTCAACTGTTCCATTTAGCCGGGATCGAAACTCATACATCATAATGACAGGCAAATAATTATACCTCAAGAATAGAAGAATTTTTGCATTTGCCAGAGTGGTTAAGAGCAATGAAGCTGCACTGGCTTCTAAAATGTAAAAACAAACAGGGGGGAAAAAACAACAAAAAACCCAAATAAGTGAGTAAATGAAGAGTCTTGCTTGACATTGAAAGCTTGTGGGTTTCTAATTCTGTATCTGCTGTTAAAAATGTAATGGGGGGAAGGGAGGGCAGTTTTGCTGCTTATTATTTACTGTCAGAGTAAAGGCGTTAGGCATGAGTGCAAATTCTGCTTTCTTTTCTTTTGCAAAAGGGCTTTTTGACCTCTGAATTTTTGTTCGTGTGAGTAAGAAAAACTGGCTGCAGCACAAAATCTTAAATAGAGACTAGGAAGGTCTTGTTTCTGTATAACAAAATCTTCCCTAAGGCTGTTTTTTGTTCTACCATTTTTCTTTTTGATATTTTATGAATACAAAAAGTTATTGTTTAACTTCTCATGACTGATTGTAATTGCACCAGCATTACATTGCTTTTCTTCCTCTTGAACTGTCTACCACCTACTTAAGCCATGGTGTTCATGCTCTAAAAAGGCAGTTTCATTTGTTTGCATTAATAAGATATGTGACATTTTTATTGCACTACTCCATGTAGTGAAATTAAGTTTCCATGGGTAAGAAAAATATCAAATACTTTGGATTCCTGGAGGAAATGTTCTTTTGCCTTCCTGTTGTTTTATAAAAGTATTAGTAGAATACTTCTAAAATCACCCTGTAGTTTGGCATGCACTGTAAATTACATACTGTAGTATTATTTGAAAAGGGAAGAAGTTTCTCTAAAATAAGCTGTTTTACCTGTAAAAAAATCTTTACACTTAGAATTCACAATGCCTCTTTAAAGTAACCTCACTCATGTTGAATCATGTCTTAATCAAGGAGTAGTACCGTTGAAATTAATAACACTGCTGAGTAAATTATTCCTTCAGATGAGTAAGAGTGTAAGAATCCAGCCCTTGCTAACTAGTAATTTTTGTGATGCTAGAATGGCAGCATCTCTTCTAATAAAAACACAATATACAAGATTTAAATTCAAGGTTAGCATAGAAAAATTACTGAGCTTTATCTTTTGCTTTGAGTTAAAAAACTATCAGCATAGGAACAATTCAGAGCATGAAGATATATTCAGTTGGACCTTGCCAATGCCTTCTGAGCAAACTGCTGAAAACGCTTCAGTTGCGGAGTGTACAGTTTAAAATGTATTTTCACTGTTATGACAGACTAATTCCAGAACATTAGTTTTGTTGACTGCAGATGAATTTATTCTTGATTTTAATGAGTATAACTGATAGCAAAAAAAACTAACGTGTGTTAGTAGTCCGTCTGCAGAAAGTTAATTAGAAGTGCTATGTTGAAAGCATATTGTGTATTGGGTTTAGCTATGGCTTTAACCTGTTGATGTAGATAGTAAATAGGAGTGAAATGAAATGCAGTCCAGGAACAACAGAATGTTAAAGACCCAAAAAAGCAGCTGAAACTCATACATCAAAGAAGAATATAGAATTTCTACTAGTGACAGCACCAGAAAAGCCACTTAGCAGTCTCAATATGCATCAGCAATGCTGGCCGCGTCAACTATTGAGTAGTGCCATGTCTCTCTCAGACAAACAGGGTGCAAGTATGCTTGTGCTCAATTTACATGAGGGATATGTGCTTTCCTTGCCAACATTTTCATTACCATCCCGCTGTGGCCACCTGTCAGATACAGAATATGGTGTCCACTATGTTGAGTCCTTGTTCGTATCACACATCCTTTGTTTATGCCTCTTCCTTGTTGACGTGCTGAGCTAGTGGCTGTGCGGCTGTGCAGTATTCCCACTCTTGCTGTTGTATTTTCTGGATCTTTTCTGGGCATCACTTCAGCTGAATATACTATTTTCTTGGGAATAAAAGTAGTTCATTAGCTAGCATCCTGGCCTGAAATGCATAGCATACAAGTTCAAGTTTCTGGTTTGCCTGAGTGTGAGTGATCTGCTTTTGGAAATCGATCAAAATCAGATCACAGAGAGCTGGAAAGGAGTTAAGCCTTATTGTCTCCCGTGCCAAGTATCCTAATTACCTGGCTCTGAAGTATCACATACACACACACACTTATACTCACGTCTGGTTTTCAGTGTGGAACAAAAATAATTTTGTAAGGTACCACTGAAGAAAATTGTTATCCTTTAGTACGTTCTTGTGGCTAGGAGCTGTGAGTGAGGTGAGTGGTGAATCCATTAATAGTCATCCATATTGCTAATGAAGTGCAGGATGGAGGTTAAGGCACCAAGCTAAGGGCATGAGACCTAGTTGTTATGTATGTCCCTGCCTCATGGTATTCAGACCACGACTCCAGTGCCCAAGGGTGGTTGTGGCTAATGCCTCACCTGTGCAGGCAGGAGCAGTTCTACTGTTGGGCCAATTAGCTCAGGTGCAGCACGATGTTAGCAGAGGTATATGGAGCTGATTGGAGCTAACCTTAATTCAGCTAGCGCAGAGTAGGAGTGAGAGGAATTCAATTCTGTATGCAGTCATCTTTTACGAGATTCGTAAAATGAGCCATGCTGAGTGGAGATTTGCCCAAACAAGTCGGTTGGAAATATTAAGGTCTGGTCAAGGTTCTACACTTCTGGCTGGACAACTGTGAAGCTGAGGCCCAGGTACTGTTTTTTTTCCTTCTCTAACCTCTGCTGTTGAGGTGACAGGAGAACAGCAGTGTTGGAAAGGCGATGGTGTCCTAAACAAGATTTCTCAGAACTCGTCCATTAGGACACCTCAACAGCTACCTCTTCAGCCATTCAGCCCCGTTTCCAAGCATACCTCTCTCCACTGCCAGCCAGACACCTTGCCTGTGTGTATGTGCACTTAAGTCCTGATCCCACCAGGTTTCTCAGGACCTCAGTATATTTTCCAAAGGTGTTCTCTGGTCAAACTCTGTGTTACTCTTTCCTGATTCAATTCTTTTTTTCAGCAGTCACCCTAAAACATGTCTTGGATGTAGGTGTGTCTGCATACTTTTGTATACTCAATAACTTAATGTTAAGGCACTCCACAGGTAGACAGGAGATAAATTTCAGACTTGATTTGATTTGGAGGAAGGACTTGGATCTGTATCTCCCGTAGTCCAGATGAATTTGCAAAATACCAGGTTATTAAATATTTTTGCGATGAATCTTTCTCTTTTTAAAGAGATGTTCCCCTTTATTCAGTGTAAGACGCGTTACTATCCTTTTCTCCTGTATATCCCAAGAGATGTTTCTTCCTGGCTACGGAATAGGAGGTCTCTCTTTCTCTGTCTGCTGACATGGCTGTGAGGCAAGGGACAATCCTTAAATCTTTCACAGTCTCAATAACAGTGAGAGAGATGTTTTGCCATTCAGCTCTGTATCTCACATGCTTCCATCCTACTTCCTGTCTGATGGAGTCCCAGTTATTTCTTTCCCAAATTATTCTTGTTGAGGCTTTTTTTTGGTATTCTTGCTGGCTGTTTGGCCACTTTTTTCACATGCTTCTTCAGTTTCCAACTGTCTGTTGGTTTAGAAGCCTTTTACAAACTTCCAGCATTTGCCTGTGTTTGTTTAATGTAACAAAATTATTTTAAGTCACACCTTTCATTTCATAATCTGCAAAGTAAATTATCCTGCTTGAAGGTAATAATGTAGTGCTTCATTTAACACCATAACAATGTTAAATTAAAAGCAGCTCTGAAAGAACTGCCTTTTGAAAGAAAAAAACCCATTGAATCTAAAGATAGCAAGGAAACCATGTGGAACAGAATGGCACGCATTTAGAAATAGTATTGCTATTTCTGTAATAGTATTTTCTTATGAAATCTATTTCATATTTATTTCTTATTTATGAAAAAATGTAACAAATTATTAACAAGTCTTTTAAAAGATTCAAATAACAGTCCTGTAGATTGGCTTAATGTGGAGTGTTTACTCCTTAAGGTACTTAGTCAGCAATTCATTTAAAGTACGTGCCTGTCTTTGTGTTCCTAAGTAATCCATTTCAAATATGAACATTCACATGTAAAATTTAAGCACACACTTAGGCGGCTAGTTGAATCAAGGCCTAAAAAGGATATTGATATTATGGTTGGAGTAATTCAGCGTTGATCTACTTCATTTTAGGAGAGTTTGGTGAAGTGTGCAGTGGGCGTCTAAAGCTTCCTGGCAAGAGAGATGTTGCAGTAGCCATAAAAACTCTGAAAGTTGGCTACACTGAAAAGCAAAGGAGAGATTTCCTGTGTGAAGCAAGCATCATGGGACAGTTTGACCACCCCAATGTTGTTCACTTAGAAGGGGTCGTTACCAGAGGTAAGCAGTGGCTCAGTCTGTCAGTCAAATAACAACATAATGGTAGAAATTGCTTTAGCTTATTCATGGTCAAAGATTCAAATTATAAACAGGCTGCACACTCCTAATGGATTTTCTCCTGATGCGTAACTAACTAAAACAATACTTACTTTACGCTACAACCTGAGGAAAACATTAAGATGCCCGCGTGATTAAAAGATTAAGTACTTTGAAATATATTATTTTCCTAGTTTCATTTAGCCTCAAAGACCATGCAGAGAGATAAAATTTCTTATGTCCTTTCATATTATCTGAAGTGTCATTATTCCGGAGTCCTGTTCACACAGCAGGAGTTAGGAGAACACACTGACATTTTGATTTGTATAGTTTAATTTTGTGAATCATGACCACGTTCCATGCAGGCATTTAAGAACTTATTAGAGCTCAGTAACAGTGCTAGAGGCCTCAGAAATGTTCGTTGTCTCAGTGATTCAGTCCTTCAAAGGAATAACATGTGTTCTATCAAAAAAAGGCGCTCCATTTGTGTTACAGTTTCTCAAACAAAATCTGTCTTCTTTTCCTTCAGGGAAACCAGTCATGATTGTAATAGAATACATGGAGAATGGGGCCTTAGATGCATTTCTTAGGGTGAGTACCAAAATGAAAACATATATAAACAGATTTTAAGTGACATATATGTTATATTACATATTGTCACTTTTAAAAATATGGGTTTATATAAGTGCATATATATATGTACACATGCATGACATTCATATAATAAAATGGTTTTCAGGCTGAAATGGAGCTTGACAAATACTACCAGTTCGCTACATTATTTCAGCAAAACCAGATCAGAAATGAGAGGACCAGACAGGATCACATGGGAACATTGTAGGAATTTAAGGGATTTAATGTGGCATAGACATGGTGGGTTTTATTATTGCCACCAGCTGAAGTTAAAACCACTGTTACCTGAAGCCAAATATTCTGCCTTTTGGGAGCAGAATTTTATTGTGTCAGTGTGGTGGAAATGTCCTGGGTAGAATCAAGAGGTGTGTGGCAAGCAGGTCAAGGGAGGTTATCCTCTTGCTCTACTCTACCCTGGTGAGGCTGCACCTGGAGTCCTGTGTCCAGTTCTGGGCTCCCCAGTTCAAGAAGGACAGGGAACTGCTGGAGAGGGTACAGCAGAGGGCTACAAAGATGACCAGGGGGCTGGAACATCTTTCGTATGAGGAAAGGCTGAGGGACTTGGGTCTTTTTAGTCTGGAGAAGAGAAGACTGAGAGGGGATCTCATCAATGCTTACAAATACTTAAAGGGAGGGTGCCGGGAGGATGGCATCAGTCTTTTTTCAGTGGTGCCCAGGGATAGGACANTCTCACTACCCTGACAGTAAAGATTTTCTTCCTAATATCTAATCTAAATCTACCCTCTTTCAGTTGAGAACCATTACCCCTCGTCCTATCACTGCACTCGCTGATAAAGAGTCCCTCCCCATCTTTCCTGTAGGCCTCCTTTAGGTACTGGAATGCCCCTATAAGGAAAAAGAAATGCAAGTTCACAACAATTTAGCAGTTTTTGAGTGTGTGTTCTGAACTGGCCAGTTCTGACTCTTTACCAGGTGTACAAGACAGAGTGAGATGATGTATAAACACTCTATAGAGAACAGAAAGAATGTTTGTTTGATAAACTCCAAGCTATGAATAAAATTATCAGTAGCTAGGGTTCCAAAATGAGATAGTTCTTATTTTCTTGATACAAATAATTATGCTGAGAGATGAAGAGCACAGAGGCAAACTATAAAGAGCTGTGCATCAGGTAATCTTTCTTAGAAGAGACTTGCCATGACTTAGCCAGAAATTTATAGTGATTAGTAAGTTTTGTAACTTCTCATACATTAACTATTCACACATTTCTAAACTGGATGTACTGCTTTATCTCTGAAGAAAATAAAACTTGTGTTTGAATTGAGTTTCTTTGCCCCAGGATGAATTGCCACAGAAGTAGTAAATAAGTAGAAAGCTAAAGTTGTGAAACTAATTCTTATTTCTCTTCTCAGCTATACTAACAAGAATTGCTGCTCCTTTCTTTCCTCCAGAAACATGATGGGCAATTTACAGTCATTCAGCTAGTGGGAATGTTGAGAGGAATTGCTGCTGGAATGAGATATTTGGCCGATATGGGATATGTACACAGGGATCTTGCAGCACGCAATATTCTTGTCAACAGCAACCTTGTTTGTAAAGTGTCAGACTTTGGCCTTTCCAGAGTTATAGAAGATGATCCAGAGGCTGTCTACACTACTACCGTAAGAGAAATCAATGGAGTTTAATATTTTTGAGATGTGGTTATTAAGAAGAAGCTTATCTTCTAGAGAGTATAGACAAGAGAAATACGTTAATTGCTTGAGAAATGTTAAACAGTCAAAAGGAAAAGAGTCTGCAGAAATCTGGCTCTAATTAGGGATTGATATTTTTGTAAGAACATACATTTTTATTTGGTAAAGTTCTAAAAGTTTTACACAGTATTTTCATTATTCCCTTCCTCGCGATTTTCTGTTTGAACAAATATGGAAGTTTTACCCATAAAAATTTTAATCATCTCATTTACTGTGAGTCAATTAAAATATTTGTAGGCTATTACTATTTTTCAGACTAGATTTTATCTCATGAAAAAGTTGACTAGCTTGAGGCTAGACTGTGACAAAGCTCAACTCCTGTATTTTCCCTTGCTTTTGGGTGGGACGCTTTTCTTAAATAAGCATTCATCAGGCACACTATGCTCTTTATTCTTTTGTTGAGCCGGCTCCCCTTTCCCACCCATGGGGCCTTGCTGTACCTATTTTCTCATGCTGAGGGAAGGAGGGGCCCCTGGAATCTGCTCCGACAGGCGCAGGGATCTGGGCAACCGCAGTGGTGCTCACAGCTGTCCCCCCTGCTGCTGGGCTCTAAGTGGGATCCTGGTTTAAAAATGTCAGACGGAGATTTCAGAGGAACCCTATGACAATTCAATGGGATTTATATGCACAGGATCAGATTACCCTCACCTAGCTTCAGCCAGCCAGGAGTTAAATGACTAGTGTAAATCAGACATCTAAGCAGACCCTTAAAATCAATGGAAAGATAAGCACTTCCAGAGAAATGCATCCAATTTACCTTAGACAGATGTCTAAGTTTCTATGGTCCAAGTGTTTTAAGAGCCTAAACTTCCTTAGACTCCTTTGAAAATTCTGCAATTGGTCAGCTATAGTAGATGATGTAAGTGCTGCTTTTGATGTTGATGGAAATAATTATAACTGCACTCTATAGAAGATGATATGGAAATTTTGTGGAGAAAAAAGAAAACTTTTTTCTTTTTTTTTTTTTTTAATAGGGTGGAAAAATTCCAGTGAGATGGACAGCACCAGAGGCCATCCAGTACCGCAAATTTACATCAGCCAGTGATGTGTGGAGTTATGGAATAGTTATGTGGGAAGTAATGTCTTACGGAGAACGGCCTTATTGGGACATGTCAAATCAAGATGTAGGTCGTACTTTGTCTGTTTGTGAGCGTGTGTGTGTGTGTCCATGTCAGAAAAACAAAAATTACATATGGTAAACACATAAATATATGTGTTTCACGATACAGGCATAAAATGTTGGTTTAGAAACAAGATTTATCAAAATACTGTAGGGTGGTCACAAAATGAAAAAGTTACAGAGCATCCACTCTTTACATAAAACTCTAAATTGTTCTTCTGCCATGTGGATGTTGTAAGTTTCTGTCCCGAGTATCAAGTAAAATTGGAACATCAGAAATTGTAATATGCGCTCTTCACTTTATGACACTTAAGCATAAAAGGAATTAATTTTTTCCAATAAAAAATAATTCTGAGGTTTCTGACCTCACAGCAATGATTAATCAGTTGAAAAAAGTTGTTAAAGATCTGAGTGGCAGTTAATGACCTACTTTGGCTTTTTCAACTTAATTATGCTGATTTAACAATACCCTTATTTGCATAAAATATGACCCAGAGCAACAGGTCAGCAGTAATAGAACAGATGGGTGTTAATCTCGATTTCTGACAAGAGTATCTATTAGTATAGAAAGTACACAGGAAAAAGCCGTGCAGGTGAGAAAGATGTCAGAAAGAGTCTCATTTAAAGTTCTTCAGGTCGGGGACTTGAGTGTTTTTTTTATTATTATTTTATTTTTTGATTGAATGATCGACATCAAAGTTGAAAAAAAAAGATAAAAGTGTAAATGATGAGTCAGTTTGGCACAGTGCAAAGTTGTTAATATTTGACAGGTCTCAGTGTCAAAGATTTCATGGACTGTCAAAATATGGGCAAACAAGTCCTTGGGGCAGAGAAAGAGAAATATTTACATTCCCTAGACACCCAGTAGAGTTTCATTTCTTTTGACACCTTCCTTCTGTACTAAATTCAAACATAAAAGTAGTCTGACAGGAATATAAGATGCCTCAAAGGCAAACCTTACCTATCTTTCAGGGAACAATGAGGAAAAACTTTTAAATAGGGGAGAAATTTTGGTATCTTCATGCTTCTTGTTGGATTTTGAAAAGTATTCCCTGTATCAAAAACTGCAAGCAAAGTACATGAATTAACCTTTTTCATAAAACAGCTAATTACCACTTCTTGCAGTTTCATCTCTTTTTAGCATCTTACATAATAACCTTCAATAGCCCATAGTCAAAAGGTGCATCAATTGCTTGGTTAAATAATTTCAAATATTCTAGTATGCTGTGATCTTCAAGTGTGTCCTCAAACATACCTCCCAAAACATATACACATCCTACCAATCCCATAGATAAATCTATGATGCGAAAATTTAGAATAATCTTATGATTAGTTATTTATTTTCGTTCACAGTTACCAATGGGAATATTTAACTGGAATAAAAAACGCTAAATGTGTCTCTTCTAATTTTGCATATACACTCAGGCAGTTTATATATCTTAAGTGTATCATTTTGCCTAAAAGTGGATGTGGGTGTAGTCATAGACCAGATCAGTCTTTTTATGTTTTTGATCTCCCAATACATAGATCTCCCTGACTTTGGATCTTTAGATGGCATTTATTTAATTCTGCCTTCTTCCATTAAGTCATTGTTATAGATTGATGGAGGATACAAAATTGCGTGGCAATCTCTTTTTAAGCAAAAGTCCTCCTTTTAGCAGTGACCTGGAGCTAGGGTGCACCAGAACACTCGTCCTACAAGCTGCCCACAGAGGCACAGCAGGATCAGCACAGATGATACACAGAGTCCCCCCCAACTTCTCTGAGCAGTGGGCTCCCCTTGGCTTAATCCTTGCTGGTAACAAAAGCCCTCAAACTGTTGCACTTTACCCTATTCCCCTATTAGACTGCTGGTGTTTGCTAATTCTTGCTCTCATTCGGTTACTGATCCTAGTGCAGATTAGTTCTTCAGAAAAGGGCAAGAGCTTAGGCTGACATATTTTTTCTTTGCTGCATTCCTGGATTTATTACCATTATTATGATTATTAATTTGTATTATTATAATATATCCAGAAGCAGAGCGATAACATTACATTGTCCAGTTACCCGTATTTAATACTTCTTTGTTGGCAACCTGTATATACAGTGACCAGACCTGGCCCTCTTCTGTTCTACATCCTCAGATAGCCTGATTATGATAAAAACATACTTGACTCTTAACAGTATTCCCGTTTTCTTTTTTTGCAGCAAAAGCAGAATCTGAGAAACGAATTGTGGGAAGTTAAAATAATATAGATCAATTCTATTAGTAAGAACTCCAGCTGTGTTCTCTTTGTAGCTTTGCTTATTTAAAAAAAAAAAATAAAAAAAATTCTGCCTCTATTTCATTATCTCCAAGTACTGATTTTTGGAACCCCACCCCCAACTTTCTTAGCAGAGTAGACACTTGTAGTAGCCTTCAATGTACCTAAATTTTGAATAAACTTTAAAAAAAAAAAAAAAACCACTTCATTTATCAATATTTTCAAACTTTTTTTAACATTTGGGATATTCCCAGCAATGTCATCCATCTCTAGCTAACTCATGATTTTATATTTTCCAGTTTCATCCTTCTTACTCAAAATACACATCAAAGAAGCTGATTCAGCAGTATCCCTAAAGAGAATGTCATCATCTTGATTCCCACCTCTCTTCCAGTTTCTCTGCAGATCGTAGTGAACGTGGAAAAGTCCTGTTCATGATCCTTTCATTCATGCTTTCACTACCCCTTACACTCTTGGATGTAGTCTTATCTAGATGGTTTGCCAGTTCTAAGGGTCTTAGCTTTTTTGGTGGTTGTGTTGCTGTTGATGTTACCTGCTTCTTCATTCCTTGTTGGTTGTCTCTGCATTCTGACCTCTTAAGCAACTGCTTCATTTGTAGTAAATTATACATAGTATGCACAAAGGGTTTAATACCTTTTACCTTTTGGAAGGTCAGAAATTTCTGCATTACTTTTCATAGCACACCAGTTGTCCTATACACACTGTAGCTTATTTTTCACTTTTATTCCACTGCTACTTCTAAGCATAAGGAGCTGTTCTTTTCTTTTTCCTCTTAATACTGCTCTAAAAGATCTTACATTTTACTTTTAATGTTTTCTTTCCTGTATAGTACTGTTCTTCCAATTTCCCTGTTCTTCTGCAGAAACCCTCCCTCTCCACCCTGTCTGACAGATAATTTCAGTGTCTCTAAAAGGTCACTGCGCTCATTCTTCAAGGTGTGGATGTTACCACAGGAACTGAATATTTGTCAGTCATTTTTGAGTTGTAGGACAGTACTGTCACTCGAAATGTTCGGATAGAAAGCTGAGACCCGGGGAGATGAGGCAGCTTCCCTGAGGTCAGGAGGACATTCTGTGACACAAACCTGCAGTAAGTGCCCTACCACTGGGTTATGTCACCTCTTTTCACAAAACTTCTTTTCTGCAACAGGTTTGATACAATCATGGATTTCAACCAGCTTTTTGAAGGTCATTTTATATTCTTTGCAGTTCTGTCTACTTTTCAATCCACTGCTTTTGCATTTTCTCACACAATGTATGGAATATTTTTTATCTGAGGTTATTATTTTCACTAAACTCTGGATATTCACCAACTTTATTTATCATACCAGATCTGCTTCCTAGGGCTACATCCAGAACAAATTCTGATCTTGCTTTCTGTACAAACTGAGAGAGAAGACAGTCCTATGCACTACCCTTCAGGAACAAGCACCTTTCCTTAGCAATTCTAATACTCCTATGTCAGTCAATGTCAGTATACTTGAAATCCCCCATGAACAGTGTTTTAGCCCTTTTTCACAAGCCTTTCTTATCTGCCTTGCTTCCTGATGTGCTTTTTTATCCTGCCCTCAAGGTTTACAGCAGTTTCCTGTGATTTTACTTTACACATTTTTATTTTTTACTTAAATCCAAATGGACTTGGCTACGGAAGTCAACGCGTGGGTGCAATTCTTGGTTCAGACATTTATGCTCTCCTTTGATCATATCATCATCTAGCAGTATCTCTTATTAAACCTAACTTTCCATTTAGGTCATATATTAAAATACTCTTCAGCCAGGTCTTCCTCGCTCATGTGGCACATTTCTGCTGCTTTATCATTAATGTAACATGGCTAGACATAGAATACAACTTTTTTCCCTAACAATTTCTGTCTGCTAAACATTTTTCTTGGATCCTTTTATAATCTCTTCAGGCTTTTTGGATTTTACATGTGCATGCACAGATCCCTATCCATTTACAAGTCAGTTGCTTCTACCACACACTCTTTCATAAAAGCCTTGGGGCAAGTAATAATGCTTTCTGAAATAACTCCATTTATCAATCTATCTGTTGCTCCCCTGGTGAATTTAATTGTTGTTCCCTGCTGCTCACTTGACTAGGTAATATAGCTATGTTCTGCACATATAGAACAATATCCTTAATAAGCCCAAAGGTAAAGTCGGGGAAATTATTTGAAAACATGAAGGCTAGTGTCACAACAACAGACTCATATTTTTGCAACACTAATGGCAAATCTTAGTTTATTGATTTTTTTTTTTTTCCCTTCTTTTATTTCTTGAACTGGGTAGCAATATATATTTCTTAAATATTCCTTGATGAAAAATGAATTAACTATGTCGGCTACTAGGTTATAAAAGCAATCGAAGAAGGCTATCGTTTGCCAGCACCCATGGATTGCCCGGCAGGACTGCACCAGCTGATGTTAGATTGTTGGCAGAAGGAACGTGGTGAAAGGCCGAAGTTTGAGCAGATAGTTGGTATTCTGGACAAAATGATTAGAAACCCAAACAGCTTGAAAACCCCACTGGGAACCTGTAGCAGGTAAGAAAAGCTTTAGTGTGCGTTCGTGTGATGGTGTGCGTGGCTGGGTTCTGGATATTCTGCTTGGTGGCTGGTTCCAGTTCACACTTACTCCATGTGTCTCTCAGTTCCTTCTTCCTCACGTTCCCTGTTCTTTCCTTCCCTCACTTGCCCTTCTTTTTTACCATGCTGAACAAAGCGGAAAAGGACTTTCTTAAAAAATAACCAAAACAAAGAAAGTAAATATCATGGAACTAACACACTTCTCAGTAAACTACTGCCTGCTCGTCACTCTTTCCACACTTTCATCACTAGCAGTCTTTGTTTTCCTTGTTTCTTAAAATTATGAAGTCTGGAGGGCAAGGATCATCATCTACTGTAGTTTTATATGATGCATCCCTTGCCCTAGCAACTGCTATGGTAGAAACAGTAATTAATAATACTCATGCTTGGCCAATGTACTTTGACATTGCTACACTCTAGATTTTTATCTTTCATTTTTCTAGCTTTAACTCCTTTCAGTGATTGCATCTCATTGTGTTTCATGGTGTAGCTTTTAATGGCTTCTTCATAAATTTCAGGTGAATTATTTAATCGTGGTAATCTTTTGATCCTCTAGCTAGATTACTGCACTAGGAAATTGACTGGCCTGTGTTCTGCTCCCGGTTCTTCTACTGACTAATTTGCTATGTGACCTTAAGCAACTTACTTTGTGTCCCTGCTCTTCCTTGTCTTTGTTTTGTCCCATCTGATTGAATAATGGGAATAGCTACTACTATATTTTCTAAGATGCTTAAAAGAATAGCATCTTTATTTTCTTAGCAACTTTAGTTGCAGCTGCTGTCATGCTAGGTAATAAGGTTGATTTTCTGTTGGTAACAATAGTCCATTAGGCTGATTTTGCTCACTCTGACCTTTCATCTTTTATATGAATAAGCATAGGAAATACATATTGTGAGCTACAGAGTAGTCAAGAGCTGTTCACAGAATATTCTAAACTGTGTATAAAGGCCTATTACTTTCTACTCTTGACATTTTTAATACCCCAAACTTATTTGACTCTCACCTTGCTAAATACTCCCTGATGTTTTACTCTCTTTGGAAACAACTTACTTTCCTTTTTCCTTCTCCGTAGACCAATTAGCCCTCTTCTGGACCAGAACACTCCCGATTTTACCACTTTCTGCTCCGTAGGCGAATGGTTACAAGCTATTAAGATGGAAAGATATAAGGATAATTTCACAGCAGCAGGCTACAACTCTCTTGAATCAGTTGCCAGGATGACTATTGAGTAAGTTAGTACTGGGCATGTTTAACTTGCATTTAGGGAATCTCTAGGTAAAATAATACACAATGTTCAGTTCCAAAACTTTACTCTGAGTACAAACACAGTACTTGGGGTTAAGCCAGACGGTTTAGCAACTGATGATGTACTACAGCATCCATGAAAGGGCAAGTACCCTGCTACCTATGTGTGGCATCACTTTTTTCCCTGCTTTTAAGACCAATTGAAATAACACCAAGGGGCTAGAATTTGAGGGAGAATGTGGCCCATTTCAAAGTATGTATGTATAGGAAAATAACCACTTTGCCTCCACTACCTAATTGGTACCTTTTTCCAGATGTGTACTAGGAAGATTTTCTTCTAATTGGCTGGGGGCTGTGTGTCCTGCAGGAAATGACTTTGCATCAGGATAAAAGTCTATAGAAGCAAAACAATTTTCTGAAGGCAAGCATGGCCTGTGTTGGTACTGCCATCTTAAACAGGTCTTCTTGGCACCCTGCAAACAACGTTCTTGTCCTGGTGGTTGCCAAACACATGTAATTCCTCTTACAGAGAGCAGTGTTTTTCTAAACAACTTTCTAAACAATATTGTCAAATTTGCAATGCTACTCTTATCTGCCTGGTATCACTAGGGGTCTCAGCCTGTAGCTTGGGATCTGTCATCAGAGCCCACAAGCTTCTACTAGGTCAGTAGCACTAGTAGTGGAACTGAAACAGCTGCTCCTCTTTCATTTGGATGATGGATATGGGTCAATATGCCAAGGTTTTCTCTAGGCATCTCTTTAGGAAGCAGAATTTGATCCCCAGAATCTTGTATTTATACATAAATTTATCCTGAAAGCCACCCAAAGTATTTTACAAGAGAAGTTTGTCTTTTTTCGGATGTTCTTAAAAGCCACAATAGAAGATTATCATAGTGCAAAACATACTGGCCTCATTCTCAGATGTGGAGACGCATGCGGTGTAATTACATGACACTTTCCATGTAATTGCACTCCTCGCTAAGAAGTTGAAGAGCACCTATATGAACTTCGTAGTACTGAGCTGAGGTTCCAGTGTAGCTTCAGTGTTAGAAACCTGTAGCCCAGACCACTACGTAGCTTTAACTCGCAGTTGAATACCATACAATAGCAGTCTAAGTTGAAAAATTAACAATGTACGCATTTATCTTCCCCAGGGATGTGATGAGTTTAGGGATCACGTTGGTTGGTCATCAAAAGAAAATCATGAGCAGCATTCAGACTATGAGAGCACAAATGCTACATTTACACGGCACTGGCATCCAAGTGTGATAGACATTTCTCCCTTATGAGGGAGGTGACAGACTGAGAGAACAGCACTGGCCTTCAGTATATATGAAGTGCTGCTAGAAGACACTTGATTTCCTGGGTCCTTCCTGCAGTGAATAGAAGAGCTACAAGAAGCACCTACAGACTTGAACTCCTAAGTGCCACCAGAATTTATGAAAAGGGAATTAGGATCCACCAGTGGTGGCAAGGAAAACAGCAGTGACAATAAACAAAGTACTACCTGAATAAACATACAAACACCTTGAGCTCTCTAACCTCCTTTTTATCTAATAGACTTTTTAAATGTACATAAAAATTTAAAAAAGAATATATTTGTCAGATAAAATCATGATATTATTGTTGAATTCAACAAAATATTTTCCTTAAATCTGTGATTTCTGAATCTTTTTTTAATCATTTGTGTTTATTCTTCATAAAGACTTTCTTTTAGTATGATGTTTATATCTTTGGACCTTTTTAGTGCTAATTCTATGACACATTACTACACTGGGTACCTCTGAAGGATTATTTGAGTTCCTAGAGATTTAAGAAGCATGACCAAGCAATGTATATCTGTCCGAACTTTGGTATCCTTTTGTGCCATTTACTTTTGTTAAATCAGCACCGTATTGACATGGCTAGCTAATTGGCAGGGAGTCAGGAAAATGCAAGTTGCCAAGAGCTCTGATATTTTTTAAAGAATTTTTTAAGGTNAAAAAAAGAAAAGAAAAGCAATAATGACCCCTAAGTAGTTCTAGGCACTTTTAGCAAATTGTTTGCAAGATGATTTTAATGGACTAGAGTTAAAGTGAGATATATTCTAAGATGTAGATCTACAACTGTAAACCTGCTGAGACACTGCATTGAATGGACAAGTGATTGTAGGAGTGTCTCAGAACATGGGTGCAGTTCTCCAGTGTTACCTAAACCATTTAATCTGAGCACATCACGTTTTTTTTCAATACTCTGCATTAGCAAATCTGAGAGAAATAGCTGGCTTATCTTTTATATGAGTTTAAGCTGTATGCAGTCCAGCTGTCAGAATAAGACATAGATTTTTATATGAGAACTGTAGAGCATGAGGCAAGGGGGCAGTTCAAAATTTTCAAGTTTTTTACAAGCTTTTGCTGCTCTGAACAAACATGCATGTGCGTGCTCACACAGACAAAACAGTCATTCATCAGGAACACAGATACAGGAGTAATTGCTCAATGGAATATCTTTTTACACCATTTACTTATATATGAATTTTGTTTGATTAAAATATTTAACTACCATAAGCAATAATGAACAGTGTCTTTATAGATATTGCAGGAATGTATATGAACCAGAGAGAAATGCTTTAAAAAAAAAAAATCTGAAAATTGTGAACTACCCCAGCAATGAAATGCTGTACCTCCAAAGAGAATTGGGCTGCTTCTATTGATTTTGATAGAGAAAGATCCCAGGGATCAGTCATAAATTGGTCTTGTTTGATAATGTGGGCATCCACACAAAAAAAATAAAAACAAAAGAAAACCCCTGTAAATGTTCCTTTGTAAAACTTGTAAATTTTATTTATACTGTCTTGTTTTGTACACACATTTATGTGTAGTGAGCTCTGAATACATTGAAAATGCACTATATTTTTCTATTTTACTTGCAGAGCATCACAAACAAACATGTATATTCAGTGCTACATAATGTGTTTTCCCACATTTAGGACCAAAGATAGTTATCAAAAACTTAAATGCATCATTTTCCCTCTCCTTTTTTCTCCTCCTTTTTAGATCACTGTACAGTGTTATATTTGTCATTTTATTTATTTGTTTCATTAGAAAAATCAGTTTGGTTATACTAATTTTTTGTGTCCCCCCCCCGCCTTTGTTGAAGAAAATCTGTAAAAAGCTTTTAACTAGCATAATCCCGTGACATAGACACTTCCATTTGTAATCTTTGTAATAGACTGTAAATATATTTTTGGAACTATAATGCAATGTGCATAAGGGTTATTTTTCAGTGTCCATATATGATTGTTTATACAATTCACAGCACTTTACAGTCATGCTGAGAAGCCTAATTTATTGCCTGGATTTGGGCAGAGTAAGAAAAAAGGTGAATATTCTTATTTCATATTAGATTGTCATTCGGTAGAAATGGAGTTATTTTCATGTATACAGCTCAAGATGGTTTTTTAACTATCAAAATTAATTTTCTAGAAATGCTGTAGAAGTAAGACGCAGAGTAGACTGCATGCCCAATGTTGAAATTAGTGCACGCAAGCACTCGACCAAGGCACTTCGAGTAGCCATTGGAACACTCTTAATTAATAAACATCCATTTTGTGTTATAATAAATGCTAAGTGCCTCACTGCTGGGGTAGCATCTGTGGGCAACTGCACAGGGTGCTTGTCAGTTTTGCTGCTGCTTTAGGCACCCAGCTTTTAATTTAGGGGTCTCACCTGCTTCCTTATAAATCTCGGCTATTGTTTCTAAGGGCTTGGTGATTAAAGGTGCGATGCAGCAATGCTGGTATTGCTGAGAACCCACAAACCCTAAATGCAAAAGGTTTGAGGCCAGGCTTCACCTTTAGGATTTGTTCAATGTTCTGAATCACAGAGGTCTCAAAGCATGTGTGGTGACCTGGGCTCACACGTGTAAAAGTGAGGGCCCTAATGGTATTTCTTCCTTATTTTTCCTTGTTTGATTTAAGCCATCTTCTTTGAATAGTAAATATATTTTAGCATTCATTTGTATACCTTGACTGCCTTAATGTTGCCACAGATTTTTACACATTTGAAAGTGGTAGAGTAGACCCAGAAAGCACAATCGCTATCAATGCTCCTATCGTATCTTATCTGTTCAGAACATTGCTGCAATTTAGAGCACATGCATGTAAATGGATTTGTGTCTGGTAGAGCAGCAACGTATTGATGTTGGTTGCAGTTCCCCAGGTTCCAGGAAGACATAGTCCAGTGTAAGAAAAATAAAGTGCCAGAGAAAATTGATGTTCATGGGAGGAACTGAAGAAGAAGTTGGGTCGGAGGGAGAATTAAAAGCTGAATGATGAAACAAAGAAATTATCTCAGTTCTAGCTTAATTTCATTGAATTTTGAAATTGTGCATTGCTAAAGAAGACAGATTATGAGGCTGTCTGTGAAGCTGATCTTTCTTGACTTTATCCATCTAAAAGCATCTAAAAGAGAGATGCCTAAGACAAGCAAGATGAATCTCCCTCTGGGAATGCTTATCTCCATTACCGGTAGAGGGAACCCAGATGATTAGCTTAAATTAGGCGTCTAATGTCTAGATAGTTAAATTTAGGTGAGGTGATTTCTACCGTATATGTCCTTGGCTGCTACAGTTTCCCCTGCAAGCTGAGTGTCGTAGAAAGGCAGCTGCTCCTCCACTACTAGTATGCCCCAGAATGTATTTAAACTGGGCTTTATTACAGAGAGGTGAGGTTTTTTTTATTTGGAGATTTGTAACAGATCATCTGAATGCTTTTTGTATATGAATATTAATTCCTGAAAAAATTTGTGATTGTTCTGAGGAAGACCTGCCTAGTAAATTACAGTTATTTAATATTTTAAATAATGAGAAATATTTGCTGACATACTGCTTCAGTCCAGAGGTTATGTGATCAGATATGATAGTTGCTGTTTGCAAAACCATGTTTATCTAAAGCCTTGTCATGTAAAAATCTCCAGGAGGCAAAGATGCTTAAATGTATCTCAAATTGAATGTTGCCCTTAATATCTCAATAATTGAGCTCTGTCTGTATTCTTCTCCATTTAAAATGAGTTTTTTCTATTTGTTTAAGCTGGAGTTATCTGGCGTCCACTGAGGGAGTTTGAAAAAAATGATTTTAAATTAAATTTGCTTTTCTCCACTAATAGTAATATACGGTAAATAGTTTCCACTGTTTTGAATGTTACAAAAACTATTGCTTTAATGTGGGGGATGAAGGGGTTTATTTTTGTTTTGTTGTTGGTATTTTTTTACATTTATTGGTTAGTAGTTGAAATAAAATAATTTCTCCTTAACTTTCTAAATAATTCATATATAGCAATTTTGAGAATGATTTAAATTCCGCGACTTTCGGGTTGTTACTGGGATGGTGATCACGTCTCTACAGCCATAATGCCAAGTGATGCTGAGACACCCCCTGCCACAGGGGTGGGTTCAGCCGGCATTCTGTTGCCCAGTAATGGCATGAAGCAGTCCACTGGCTGTGTGCGAGGAGTGAAGGCCAACTCTACCAAAAAAGGGTCATTTCACCTTTTAAAAATGTATATGTGACATGTTAGAGCTAAGACATCCTTAATGCATTACTTCCCTGCATGCAGATAGAAACTGATATGCTTGTCGTATGCATTTGGTTTTTTGGTGGGTTTTGTTGGTTTGTTTGTTTGTTTATTTGATTTTAAACAAGTGACATTTGGGGTGCTTGTGGAAGAGAACAATTCCCAGACAGGATGACAAGCCTGGTTTATGAAAAGTACAATACCTATTCTTGCCTAACAGTAATACTGGCAGCAGGCGCTGCAGTGGTATTCAGGCAGTTGGTGCTGCGGAGCAGCTAGCACAGCAGCGTTTCTGCGTGTTCGGGACCTGTTAGGATTGCACTTCTGATGAATTAACTGATATGTAGAAACAGGCGAATTTTTTCTCCCACTAACTTGGAACGGACTTGCAGATGGTAGATTTGGGATTCACAAGACTGCTCAAAAGTCTTATCCTCAAACTAATTTCTAGTAAAACAAGAAATTCTGGGCAGCAGCCTGTATTTTCTCTCCCGTTCCCTTAAGGGTTGTCAAACGTAGCCAACAATTACTTTTAAACAGAGATCTTTATTGTTTGCATAGTGCAGCCTTCTATTTACTTGGGAATAGTCAGTCCTGTAATTAAATTTCCTGCAAAAAGGATTGGGGAGGGATGGGGGAGAGGGGAGGGAATACAAAAGTTTGGGAAAAAAAACCCCACGAGAACAAAGAAAGGAAAACCCAATCCAACAAATGACCTGTGAAACCCAAAGTATGACTGGGCTCATCATTTTTCTAACACATTCCATATAGGAATTTGAAAAATGTAAGAGATTAAATCAGAGGCATAAAATCTTCAATATCCTGACAAAAGAGTAGTGGCAGAATGCAAGCTACATTTGTGAGGGTTTTTTCCTCTCTGGATTTGATTTTGTGAGATTTTTAAATTAGGATAATTAACACATGCGTTCAGACTAAAGTCTGTTGGGACAGGCTAAGGGAAAAAAATTAGTGTGTCTACAATGTCCATGAAATTCTCAGTGCACTTTCAGGGTGGGTATGGGTCAGGCAGCTTGAAAGTGAAAGGAATCATGTGGAGGTTATATGCTGTATAGACCACGTAGGTTATGTCCAGTGAGATTATGAAAGGTCCAGGGTTAAAGAGAAAAACCCTCACTTTTGTACCTAGTGAAAAGTCAGAAGGTGGGAGTGCATGGGAAGAGAGGGGTGTGAAGCCATTCAGAATGTGTGAGTCTAAGTCGTAGGGCTCTGCAAGACATTGCTGGCAGGGGAGTTAAGGAGTGTCAAAATTTTTTGTTTAAGTAAAGAGACACTGTTAATAAAATCTACCTAATAATCTAGCGTGGAGTGGTTTCAGTACTCTGATTTTTCCTCAGGCCAGATTGGAATTTGTCAAAGATACTAAATTGAGACAGATGGGAAAGCAACTGGTAATACACAGCTCATTCAAGCAGACTTGAAAGAGACATGAAAGGAGAATTTTACATTAAAAGCCTGAAAATAAAACATGAACTCTGGTGATATTTACTCTCAGAAGGTTTTAGAGTATTTTTCTTTAACTCTAGGGTAATAATAGCAGATTTTAGCACTGATACTATATAAATTGGGTGAAATTAATGTCTAATTAGAGTGATCAAAAAAGAACCACAAGTCAAAAAATAGTTGATGTCTTGATAGACTGTGAAAAAGATGTGATACAGCCATGTGCAACTTGTGTAGCCAGCCAAATGAATCTTGGACAAAACAAGACATAACGCCTAGTGCCAGAAGAGCTAAATGAGGAACAGAATATCTATTCATCCATGGACCGAGGCTTCTGTATTTAATTGAACCAAAAAACCAATTGTAGAACTGTGCTGCTAGTAATAATTAATACTAATAATGAAAAACTGCAACTTAGAGGTCATCTGATAAATCGTAATATGGGTAACACTGAAAAACACACTCAGTGCTTAAGCCATAGCTATGCCCAAAGACTTATGTGTGCTACTGCTATTAGAGTTCCATGAATCAGTACTTCAAGTCATTTATAAACTGGAGACATTGTAGCCCCAAGTCCATAACTAAAGCCTTCCTCTTTTCTGCCAGGGAAAAAAAAAAAAAAAAAAGAAGGAATACTGAGGAGTATGTAAGGTCTATCAAATGCAACAGAAATTATCTTCTGATTATTTCCTTAGAATTACCAAGAAAACTGTGAGTTTATCTCTTACATTACGGAACAGACTTCCTGCTCCAAAGATGCAGTCTCACTGAGAAGAAAAATCATCCGTTAGTTTTACTAGGACATCCAAATCTGGCTTGAAAAAGGCTAGACTGAAGAGTGATAGATGGAATGTATCCACGTTGATCCCTCACGTTTCATGTCTGTAGAAACATTACTCATGCAATTTCTTGACTATCACTCAACCTGTCATACTATGTATGCCAGCTTCCACTGGCTTCCTTAAGGGCTGCATGTCCGTTTTTAAGATGTCTGCTGGAAAACACGTTTCAATTTCCTTTCCTCGGGGACCAACCAGCCTGTGCCAAGAATGCATGTGTAGCTTGAGAGTAAGAAGGTGCAGGAATCTCAGATTAGTTCTCTCCAGGGTGTTCTCTTCAGTCATAGTCATAAATTAAATGTGTTCTGCCACTGAGGTTGCACATAGTAAATTGCATGAGAAATCTGTTTTGCCTGGAATAAACTTAGTAAAATCATCCAGATACCTCCTGAAAACCACTCAGAAATAACAGTTTTTAAGTGTTGGTTAGGATTTTGTTCAGAAAGTGAAAGAGGTGAGTCAATGGGAAGTCTATGTTTGCAGCTTTCACATCCCATAAAAAACTCTACTTACCAAAGTATGGAGCTTTCTGGGTAGCAGATATCCTCTGTCACTATCATTGAAACTAGACCACAAATGCAAAATCTATGAGTCCGTAAGAATAAACAAATAAGAAATTATTTCTGTAACAGAATTAAACCAAGACTTCACTATTTATTCAGTTTGGTCTTGGCAGCACTGATGGAAAATTAAGACGGGTCCAGACAACAGAAGAGGAGGATGGAATTGGGTGGAGTGAGGGGACTATGTGGGTGGGAAAGGAGAGGCTGAGAGGAGGTGGTGGATCTCTGGGTGAATTTGGCAATCTTTGCATTTTTCTTTCAGGATCTTTGCAGTGCAGAGCCCTTGCCCTCAGCCCGCTTCATCCCAAGTTTATCTCCTGGCTCTTTTACTTGAGTAGCCCCTTAAGTCCTCCCTTATATTACTCTATAAAAAACAGCAGTATCTTCTTCCCCAGTAGCCATGTTTGTAGCCTCATGGCCTGCTGGAGAGGAAGACGGGGTTAGATTCAAATCCAGGCCAATATGCCTACAGGAAGAAACTGGGGCAGCGAGGCACTGAGAGGGATTCCTAATGGGGATTTTCCTTTAGTATTACTGGGCCTCGGTACTGTGGACGAGTGATTGCTATTGTGGAGAAAAAGGCTGCACCTTACTATATAACTTCACTACACACTCCAGTTCATCCACTGCCAAAAGCAGGAAGGGGAGTGGGGAAGAGGAAAAAAAAAGCTTTCAGGTACTTGTTTATAGTGCTCTTTTCAAGAGAAATAATTGTCTCAATGCCTATATTACCTAAACTTGTGCAAGAGACAGATCCTCTCTGGTGCTTCCTACTTGCTGGCAAAAATATCCCAGATGGACTGTGTGCTGTCTGTAGCAAATATCAGTCATAAGCTGCCTCCTCTCCCATGAAACTGCTTGCCTAACATAGGGGTGTTCATTCCAGTCCCCCAGACAGTGTCTTTCTTGTGGTGGTTACTTGTGTATCGCAACACCAAAGTCCCTCTGCAGGTGTCCATGTTTGTTTCCTTGTGCGGTGAGATCTCTGGCGTTTTGAGGGATATTTCCCCAGCCATGAGGAGGGAAACTATTTTTTGCACTGTGCTCTGCTTCCATTTCTCCCCAGATGGCATTAGCCATTAATACCTACCTAGCAGCACCCATGCTTCACTGGGGGGTAAGTAGAAGATGACAGCGAGGAAGGAACATTTAGTACCCCAGCAAACAAATGCAACGTCTGTCTATGACCAACAAAGTATGGGTCAGGGAGATCACTCCAAGTGGTCTGCACTTTGTGCAGAAGTCATTAGTGTTGGTCAAAACAAAACAAAAAAAAAGTGTGTGTATGGGGGAGGAGGGTGATGAATAGAGAAAAGCTGAATCAGCCAGGCTTACATCTGAACTGCCCAGTGAGACCAATGATACAAGATAATGGAGTATGTTTAAAATACTATCAAAATCTTTCTATTGGCCATACAATCTAAGAGGGAGCTGAATGGCAGAAATCAAAACACCTGGTGAGGGGATTGTTTCAGGACAGTGGTAGGAAAGAGGTACCTTCTGTGATTTTATACTCCCCATAATGAATTGGGGGAAAGTCTCTTCTCATTCTTTTACACCGTTGTAAACCTATTTCTTATGAATTTTATGAAACAAATATCGCTGGATTAATGAAAATCATATGGAAACTAATGCTTTACCTGTGTTATCTGCTTCTGAATTATTTGCTGAAAAAGAATGAAGATATTCTCTAGAAATATTACCTGCTTTCAGTATAGCGAAGTATCTTAATAATTATGGAAAAGGAAAAAAAAATCCTTATAAAGTAAGCCTTCAAAGCAGCTAATACCATTTTTACACTTGTACTTTGAAATAAGATTGTGTAAAACTGAATTTATCTTTTTTTTTTTCTTTAACATCAGATGCTGTCAAGTTATTTAAATTTAAAATCCTAGAGGAATGGATATTATATATTTCATAATGCTTTTACAAGTGGTTGCATGGTATTTAAGGTTGAATTTTCAGGTCTGAATTAACAGTGCTTCACTTTAGATACCAGAGAAAAGGAAACCACATAACTTAGCATACCGTTGTGCATCTACATGTCTGTCATTGAGCCATCGCAGCATGCTTTTGCAAAATAATATTTTATTTGGCAGCGCTTAGACCGTAAGTTCTATTGTGTTGTTGCTATTGTTTTGGTATTTAAGGCCTTTTGGTGATGGAAGCCCTTGTTAGCTAAGGTCAGTGAGCGTTAGTAAGCAGATAAATATGATATAAATTGGTAGAAGCCATTTGCTGAAAGTATGGAGATATCTCACAGAGGTGATGTGCAGTTGTTAACTGAACTCATCCTCTCTCTCCTTGTCTAGGGTAAATGCCAGAGCAACCCAACACACTGGCTACCCGCATGCTTAATGGACAGCTGAATCGTGGTTACCCATAGTTCAGGATACAGAGCTAATGGAAATGTAACACCTATCTGACATCCTTTTACCTCTGTTTCCAAGAAGGCTCACCTTCTTTTTTTGTGATTTGATGAATGGCCTACTTTTTTTCTGAGAACACATGGAAATTTTACATATCTCTTGGGTAAGAAAGGCGTAGGAAGAGTAAGACTGACTCTACAGATTTGAGCTGTGGGAAAGTGATACAAGAAGGCCAACATGATACTTTCAACCTCTGTGTGGGAAGGGAGAAACTCTGTAGGTATTCATATATTTCCAAACACTTTAAGATGTAGCTGCTTGCCTGGGAAAAAGGTTGGTTAGGGTAAGCTGAATCCAAAATTACCTCCAGAATTCCTACCTGCTCTGTATAGTCTCTTCCCTTCCAGCAATCTCCTCCCTCTCACTCTGAAATTGGTGTTTAGACCACTTCTCTGGGAACGAGGAGACTGCTGTTCTCAGTAAAACAGATTTTTTTCATGGAAGAGGTTGAGTGGCCTGTCATGTCCCAGAAGAGCTAGTATCTTGGTCTGCAGGCACCACACTTTCCCATACCATTCTGCCATTGGTCCACTATTAGGTAAAATGTATGTGATCTCTTTGATCCTTCTTTTATGTGTGTTTCCTGTTGAAAAGGTGAATTTAGGCATCTACTTTCAGAGAAGGTTTGGGGCTGTGAATCCCTGAAAATAGTTTCCTCAGGAGACATCCAGATTTACTGCTGGGATACATGATGGCATACCCAGGACTCTTCTAAGTGTGCTGAGTCCTAGTTCTCGTTGAGTTTCCTTGCTGTGGAAGTTAGGGTGTGGGTGGTAACTCGTGTGTGTGCTGGTTTTCTCCCATTATTGACGACAGGTATGGCCTTGGCATGCATCGGAGACTGGATAAATGACTAGTAAATCTGACCATACAGATATCCTGACCATACAGATATCCCGACCAAGAAATGAAGCCCTGTCTTCACCTCAGTAGGGCTTGTCAGCTGGCTTATCCACTATCTTTGACTAGCCTTCAGTTTCTCGTAACCATTTTAGGATTCTATCTCTTCCCAGGAAGACAAAATGTCTCATTCAGGTCTGGAATGTCAATGGACAGCAGGGCAGCTAGAAATGAAGCATTATGATAATTAATAGCTAGGTCATACAGATGCAAGGAAATTATCAAATCAATTTACCATATGTCACACAGGGATCCTCATCTCCCATTTGTTGTTTCATACTTTTTAGCTTGCACCTGGTCCCTGCTCTGGTGAACGTCTGGCAATGAGAACAAGGTGCAGCCCAGAGTAAAGCCATGCCACAGTCTGGGGTATACGTACACTATCTCATGAATCTCTTGATCTGGAAACCTTCGTCGAGGTGCTGACCAAAAAAATGTCAGTAGAGGCACAGCCAATATAAATGTAACCTGAGGTTTTAAATACCTATGTATCTAAGTGCTATTTGTGACTACCATTTGCCTTTAGCTTTGAATAAATTCATGTGTCAATCATTGTTACTAATTCAAAGATTAACTTGCCTTCAAAAAGTAAAAAGAAACTATCAGAGTCAAAATAGTCTTCCTTTTGGAAAGGATTTCTCCTCAGAGTTCTTTTTTGCTGCATTCTTTTCTCACGCATTCCTTACATTACTAGGGTTTCAAAGGGCAGGTGCAAAAAAACCTAATAGAAGCGAGATTTAGCTTAGTTAATATCTTCCCTTCATGTAAAATTAATCCCTAGGACACTATACTAGAGACAGAAAAAAACATTCTGTCCCACCATCAGATTGCTTCCTCTAACTGGTTTTTGGGGTTTTTTTTGCTAAACCTCAGATATTATGACTATTAATATTGTCAGATCCTCTTCTCAGTTTATCATAAAACATCTGCTCCCATTTTGTCCAGTTTGGTGACAGAGATGTATGGCATGCTACAAGGTATTAATAATGCTCTTCTCTTGAATGAGTATCTTCCCTTTGATTCACACTGTTAAATAATCTTATCCATGTGCCGAAATGACAGATACTACTTTGGAATCAACTTTAAGAATATTGGTTGGTATGGCAGGGAGACATTCCTCTGCTGGTTTATTTTTCTTTAGCCTTAGTGTTGTATTGGCTTGTCTCAACGTCTGTAATAAATTGCTTTTCTCTCAGGAATTTTCAAATAATTTAGTTAAGAGATTGCTAACCATATGTAAAATAATTTCTGTTCAGTCCTGGCCTACATCCATTAGTCCTGAAGCGATATTGTTTTAGAGATTTCATATGGCTAACCTTTCACTAAATGTACAGTAAAAGCCACATTTTTTTCTTTCCTTTTCTTTTTTATGCTTTGGGGAGACTTTTGGCAACACAAGTAACATAAACATTGTCTTGGGGTGCCTAGTATCATGTAATGACTGAGACAAGTCAGTTAAAATGCTTTATAAGCTCCTTCACAATACTGAGAGCTTCTGATAATATCAGTTAGGCTAAAGGAGAATCTATTAGTTTACACTCTAGAAGCTAACTACCATGTGTATCCTTTTTTAATACAGCAGTTTAAATTGAACGCGCCCATCCCACCCTTTTCCTGCTTGGCTGTTTTAAAAGAGTTATCTACATCTTCTCCCAGTCCTTAATTTTATACCCCAACACCCATCTGAAAAACTGCACCTCATTCATTTATTTCCTTTATTTCAAATACTGAAATTGTCAAGTATAACCCTGTGGCTCCAAAGTGAAACACAACTACATCTCCTGTTTGTTAGAGGCATTTGCTTGGAAATCTTTGGGGTTATTGATGTTTACTTTAGGCAGTCGATGAGAATTTTTGTCAAGTAGTGGTGTATACATGGCAATGAAAATGATAGTGTAATTTGCCTCTATTACTTCCTGATATCAGGATTCTGCTGCACTGCCAATTTCATATCTGTTGTTATTATTTGTTTGACAGAATCAAAAACATGCCAGGTGCTTTGCAAAACAGAGAACAAGAAAAATCCCTTTCCAGAAGAGATGACAGCCTGAATAGAAATGACATAATGGCAGGAGACAAAGGAAGCAGAAAGGGGAAGCAAAACAAGAGTTATAACCATAAGATCATGAGATTGGTTTGGAGGCACAGTGAACGCTATGAGGCATTTTTTTAAAGCGCGTAAGGACTGTAGTTGGGATTAGAGAATGGAAATGTAGAAAAGAAGCATGGAAAGGAATGGAGAAGAAGGGAGGAACAGACTGGCAACAGGAGGAAGAGTAAACAGAGGTGTATGGGAGAGGCCAGAACACACACCTGACAAACTGAGGATTATGACTAATGCCAAGAATGAAAGACCACGTCTGAAGAGCGTGATGATTTCAGGAGGATGGCGAAGCAGGACATGGCGATGCTGCTAGGGAGAGAAGAGCCAGCAAAGCTGCCCTGGAAGCCTGCCCTGGAAGCTCCTCACACTAATAGAACCCTGCTTCCCCATCTTCTTTCTAGCTCCCCTCTTATACACAAAATATGTATATAGAAGAGCAAAGGAGAAGGAGAAGCAGCTAAATCAAACATTTCCAAAGGTCCTGCTGGGGAAGAAGTTTAAGCTGGGATGATACAGATTTACTCCTACTGATGCTGCTGCTAGTAGCAAGTGGCAGAGGGCATCCTGTTAGCCTTTCTCATGCAGACAAATCGATGGGAGTCTTTGCCACTACTTACAAACAGGCCTTGCTGAGAAATACTCAGCAAAATTATGGTACTCCAGCCAATCCAGGACACTTTAAAATGTGCTTTCATTCTAGATCAGAAAGAAGCAGAAATGGTAACATTCACAGTGAATTGGAAACAGGGAAGAAAAATATTTGAGCAGTTTCTTTCAAAGCTGAAAATAATCATTTCAATATTACAGAAAAATATAAGGGGGATTTTGCTCATTGAAAAACAAATACATTTTATAACTTTTCATTACAATTTCTGATAAAATTGGGAATTATTTAATTACGTATTGTTTTTAGAAGAAAACTGGAAAATTGCCATTTTCATTCTGTCAGACATTTTAAGCTACCCTGATTTCCAAGGTAAGAATTCTTCAGGAGTAAGAAAGCGGCAAAGTGGCCAGCCTAATCTCTTCCTCACTTCCTTCTCCTCTGCTTCAGTGATCAGACATGTCTAATGATTAGGCTGCAAAGAGCAAAACCAGTTTCTATGTCTCCCTGAGAAAAGGCATTTTGCCAACTTTTTTAAGAATCATTAACCAGATCTGCTTACAGGAAGTCACTTTTTTTTTGCTGCATACTATGTCTCCATTTAAATCCTCCTCACAGCTCTTCCATTTTGCCTGGGAAAGTTTATCAGAAAGCATACTGGAAACGCTCAGATCTTTCTGTCTCCAGTGAAACTGTTTTTAGACATAGTTATAGAGTGGCAGATGTACTGGTATGACAGCTGAGAGACTACTGCTGGTAATGGAGTATTCTATTACTTTGGCATATATAGACACTATTTACTTGGTACTTCTGACTGCAAAGTATTTATATTTAGGGTACTATACGTACTTACCCATTGTATTTTTTTCTTTAAGTTTTTCTTTTTCTCTAAGTTTTAGAGGACAGCACTGGATAAATTTTTCTTCTCCTTCAGGGTAACACAGCTTTGCATGAGTCATTCATCTTGAATGTACACCATAGTGATATCGTTAGTTGTTGTGACACCTTATCAATATGATGCCCATTTTTAGTCTCCTAGCAGTGGAATGATTTAAGTATTGTCTAGTGGAGACAACGGCCTCATGTAAGAACATCTTGGTGACTCTGGATAGGATTCAAATAATTCATCTAGGTGAGGAGGAGGCAATTGAAAGTCATAGCTGAAATATTACCAAAAATCTGTAACTGCTTGGGTTTGTCCATCATCTGCTTTAAGATCTTGGGAAACAGTGGTTTACTGGATTCTCAAATGGCAGCACTGCCAAGTACAATTTTTTTTATTGCCTTCTGTTTGAACTTTGCTTAAGTTAATTAAACTCTTGTCACCTCAGAGTATCATTTTAGCAAAGAGGTTTACAAGACCTGCTCTGTCAATGTAGAAACTTCAGCTACTCAAGAGCATACCAGCTACAGAGAGTTAACAGAATGCCTAGCACTGCTTGAAGAATCGGGCCCACCTCAGTAATTTCTTTCCACCATTATTGAAATAATACTGGGTTTAAATCATATAGCCATGGTGTCAACTTGCAAAATCTACCCTGCTTAAATTCCTCTTACAATCAAATGTAGCTCAAAGTTTTATAACAGTCCATGTATCATTAAAAAAAGAGATTGCAAAACAGTGTCATAGTATCTCCCCATAATACAGATTTTTTTACATATCATTTTTACATATCTGAAAGAACCCCATTAACTCAGTTGCAGACAACTTTTTGCAATAATAGACAGCATAAAGCAATATCAAAACATAGTTAATATTTCTAATAATTATATTTAGCCAAGTTCCAGACTTTGCATAATTTTGCCCCTGCTTCTGGCATGATAGCAAATATGCAAGATCTTTTAGCCCTGAGAGAGGACTCCACCATCCCACCTTCTGCCACCAAAAAAAAAAAAAAGATAGTTTCAATTGGGAAAGGTGGCATAACCTCTGAAAACTGCAGTTTGACCTACCTTCTGAGTTCAGACACTGAAGTGGATGTGTGATTTGGGAAGGGATTTAATACCAGCTACCTCAGTAGCCACGTGATGTTAAAGGAAAAGGCTAGCGGGAAAAAAAAGAGTATTATAAAGTATCCTGAGAGTAAAGGACAGCACGGTTATTTTGCCTATAATTTTATTTATTTTGGTTTTTTTAAGCTTGCCTATGCTTTTCCTGCCAATCCTTTCCTATTGTTATCTATCAGCTTTTCCAGGAAGACGCTTGGTTGTGCATAAAATGAGAATAGCTGCACTGACTCAAACCACAAGTCCACGTAGCCCTGTGTACCTGATGGGTGCCCCACCTGGGTAGGGATACAGTCATGTTGTTATAAGGCCTCCACTGTCCCCTACAGATTAGGGACACCTTCAGCTGTTGACTTCCAGAAATCTTCAGGGCTCTGTATCCAATATGTACAGTTCAAATGCTTCCTAAATCAGGGGGTGCACTATGTTTAATAGTCTGAATTTGTCCTAGATCCTGTGAATTTACTTTCTCCTTCTGTCTCTCTTTCTCTCTCTGTCTTGCCCTTCTTTCTTCTGAAACAGAATGACCAGGGCTGCATGAATTATTCAACATAAGAGTGTATGATGTATTTATACAGTGATATAGCGATACAGTGTATTTATACAGTGATATATATATGTTTTCTATTTTGTTTACAGTTTCTTTCTTAATCATCCAAATACCGTTTCACATTTTTACTTGATACCGAGTGCTTGACTTGATGTTTTCAGAGAGCTGTCTAATATTAAATCATTATTTTTTTCTTCTCAAGCAATAGTTAATTTGTAGTCCCTGCCTGTGTATGTATAGTTAGACTTTTTCTCTTGTGCGTTTCTTTCTGTTTTATCAAATTTCACCACCATTTTATTACCAATGGCATTCAAAATTGTGAAATCATTTTGCAGTTCCTTACAGGCAGCTTCTGATTTAAATTTTAAAAATCATTTTGTATCAAACTTTCTCATCTGACAGTTCTTAGATATCACATTTCCCTTTACTACTAATAAAAGTACTTTTGCTTAAATCCTTTGTTCTAATTCATGCCTCAGTCCAGGAAGCTTTGCACACACTTAAGCGCCCAGTTGCTATAATTCACTTCTGCATTTTTCAGGATGGGGGAGGGAGGCCTTCAAGTTATTGTCATTTACGTTTTATTAATTGGAAACCTTAAAAGTAGAATTTAGACCTTCTTATTTCCTACTAGTTCTGACAGAGTGGTTATACTATCTTCAGAGTGAAAAATTGCTAAGGGCTAAACCCATAAAGTGCATTTAGGAACAGCCTTTAGCCTCGTAGATGTCCTGCCTCCTCGCAGAAACTATAAACCCAGATTAGGCACATCCCTCTACACTGAAAGTGGACAGCTGGGTATTTGGCAACAGCTTCCACAACTCTGGCATATCGAGCAGGGAACAGTCTGAGTGAACTGGGGAAACAGCCAGATGGGGGAAATAAAACAAGTGGATGGTGTATTGATATTGGTATATTTTTCAACACTGCCTTACTCATGGGACTACAGGGTGTTGCGAGGTGGGAATCTCAGCATCTCTCCCATAGTAGCTGTTCCTCTTGTTTATCCCACTATTCCCTGCAGTGAGCTCTAGCATCAAACTACAATGCTGAGGTGCCAATCCTTCTCTTTCTCTCTACCCCAGTAAATATTGAACTCTCAGGGTTAGGCAACAACTGAGCGGACTTTGAGGAACTACTCCGTCACTGTGAGCACCCAAAGCTGCATTTCGCCAATTCTGTTTCATTGCAGGTCTAAGCTGGGATCTGTCTTACAATACCAGAGAAAGCAGTGAGAATAATTTGAACCCTGACTTAGCAAATCTGTTAAACCTGCTTGTGTAAAAAGGAATCACTTCTGTTTGTCCCATGTCTTAACTTCACTGAAATGGAATTTTAGTAATTCTCCAAAACCTATTCTCTGTCTGCATGAGGATTATGTCATGACCCATATTATCTTATGTGAATACTGACAGTATGTAATTGTAGACAGATGGGTAGACACTATGAGTTATTAGTGTTCATAAAATACCAGAAATCTTACCTAGTGAAGGAAATAAGTGGGCGATGACTGACATTTAGTGTTTCTCAAGCTGAGTTGCATCTTGGATATTTGAGAGGAGGAATGAAGAGCTTGCTTATTTATTTATTTGGGGTTTTTTAGAAACATCTCCACTTGCCTAATTAAAAAAAATACAGAAATATGTAGTACGGGATTTATTTTTCTGTAGTTATAAAAATAATTCTTTCAAAAGCTATAGCTATACTTGGCTGGTCAGTGACAAAAAAGAACTAGCTGTCACAGGATTTGTGATGTTCCTAGAGAAAGTGTTATGAATTTCCATCTGTTCCATTACAGTGTAGATGCCTGTAACTCTTCCTCTGAATCAATAGAACTTTGGAAACTAATAAGCCAAAAATTCAGATACTCCACAAACTATCAAATCAAACTACTATGCAACGTTTTAAAAATGAACAAGCACTGAATGACTGCTATCTCTATCACCTATATGTCTATATTGATAGAAGCTAGTTCCTATATTTATAATTAATTTCTTACTGTCTCAGTTTATTAGACATATATGTTGTCCCAGCCTCTCCGTTGCTTCAGCATTTTTTTTGTGTTGACTTTAATGGGTTCTGCATTTTAACTGACAGATATTGAGTAACAGTTGCAGACAGCAATAAAATAAAAGGGAGCGAACAAAAATCTGAGATTAGAGGAAAACTCATAAAAATCCCAGGTCAGACAGTCTTTCCTGATATGTGCTGGGCAGGTACAGATCTCTTTATATACAATGCCAAAATGGCAATGAAAGTGGATTTTTATGCACTGGTGCCAAATAACATTAAAGCTATTTTGAGGACATCTAAGCTACTCAGTGACACAAAGTTAGAACAGGTAGAAAGGCTGTGGCTTTAAAGTTGGTCAAAAAATTCTGTACGTACTAACTTCAAGTTGATGAACTTTTTTGCCAGTTCTGCCATTGCGCGATCACACCAGGTCCTTTAGAAATGCTCACTCCTTGTTCACAGCCTATCTCACCAGTCCTTTCTAGCTCTTTTCTTTCTATGTAGGCTGGGATCAAAGACTGCATGTCCACACCCTTATTCAGGAGAGCCTCTAGCCCTTTTACCTTCACTTGAACTTGTTCTTGCATCACTTCATTGGTTGTTGGCCTCAGGTTTATCTAATATTGTTCTGTCTTTTTAGTTGCATTTTGAATGTAAACTATACTTACATTAACGAAAGACAGACTGTGTTCAATCTTTTGTTCTAATACAAACCTCTAGAATTTAGGAAGTAAGAAATGGTTGATTCTTTAAAGAAAAAAAAAAGAAAAATCTTCTTTAGTTCCGTAAAATCAAAACTCTTTCTGTGACAACTTTGCAGCAAGGTTTCTAAAAGTTTGGAACTTAAATTGAAACCCTTTATGGGAATCTAACTTTTTTTTAAGTGCTTATTTCCAAACCTCTGAAATGCAGGAATTCTCAGTTTATTACAAACGGTAGAAATATATAAAAAGGATTTAAAATAAAAGAAACAGCCTGTCAGTGCCTTTTCTTTGACATTTAGGACCTTGATTTATTTTATGCTTAAGCTCTGTCTTATAAATGTATACACGTACGTCTGCACTTTCCTGAGTAGCAAGGGCAGTGTCCACTTTAATATTACAAACAAACTTTTTACCAGTGGACAGAAATTTTTATCAAAGCTGAAGTATCAAGGAAAACAAATTGAAATGGTCAGTTTGGAGGCAGGTTTTCTAATAAATACAAGGAGTTGGTTATATGCTTCATTAAATATTTCAGCTAAGTGAAATTTAAAAGAAGATACACCATTGTCAACCATAATTAATACTAATTTAGACAAGAATATTTCAAACCCTGCTTTAGTTCACTGTTGAAATGACTGTCCCCAGAACAGTAACACTGTTTCAAAAATTGTATCTCAATAACTACAGCCAGCAGAAATTTCTTTAGGCAACTTAAGATCTACAATTTTCTTACTGTAAAGTATTTATATTGTGAAGAATTTTCTAATTAATCTGTAAAAATATATTGAGCACATTCTTTCTGAAAACTTCATGCTGTAGTGTTTTCTAATGTCTGTTGAAAGCACAGTTTAAGCATAACTTATAGAAACAATAGGCGAGGCTTACAGCAAAAGAAAAGAGCAGACTTTTGTAAATGAATGAAATTAAGTCTCAAGCTAGTGCAACAAATTAACATTATCCCTCTCTGCCAAATAAAAACATAGGAATTGTCATACTAGTCCATTCAATATAATATTTTATCTGTATGGTGG
Source organism: Burhinus bistriatus (assembly GCA_013397275.1). NCBI lineage: Eukaryota > Metazoa > Chordata > Aves > Charadriiformes > Burhinidae > Burhinus > Burhinus bistriatus. The sequence continues at coordinate 122,160 of VYXH01012651.1, read as the reverse complement.
TGAACAAATGTACATCCCTTTTGATGGCTGAATAGAAAAAAGAAAATTAAGGATTTATCTACTTGTGTCATCATATCCTAATTATCACCAAAGCTGTGCATAAATATTTAGGTAGATCTAGACCAAATTCTTGGGCAAAAGCTAAAAAGGTCTGGCTCTAAGTTTACCAGAAATTTTCTCTGTTCATGGGTGCACACAGGTATTCAAGCACGCATGTACAAATAGATGTATAGAGGCCAGTCTAAAGGTCTCGTCTTTGTTTCTTCTACTCAGAAACTGGAGGCATGTTCAGAATTAAACAGTGTTTTAAGGAAAACTTTGCCTTTGTATGATATCTGAATTGAAATTACACAGAAACCTTCATGTGTATAAAGATGTAATTTTCTGAAATCCAACAAAACCAAGCACTCAGAGATGTAATCTGCATTCTTGCTTGCCTATTTATGTGTCCATCTTGTTTTTATTTTGAGAACATCTTTACTCTCCACATCCTTGCTCCCATTCTTTTGGAGAACATTAACAGAATCGCTGATTAACTGCATTCCCCCAAGGGACCTAGCAAAAAACCTCAAAATAATATATTAATGTGTACTTCAAAGTAATTAAGTAGTCCCTTTGTCACCCTTGAAAATAGTGGGCACTACTTGCCATGCTTCCTTCCCTCCAGGCTGCCTGCGTATGCATTTTATACTGAAGTATTCCCAAGGGAGAAAACAGTGCAGAAGTTCTGAAACTCTTTTTTTTTCCTTTTTTTTTCTTTTTTTTTTTTTTTCCTTTTTCATCGTGATCACCAGTGGGAATGGATTTGGTAAGGAGAATGCAAAAAGGATTAAAAATATCAGGTGCTATTAGGTGACATTAAATGTAATGAAATCTCAAGGTCAGTTTAATTTCTTCCCTTTCCTTATCTCTCTGACACATTGTACTGTATCTCAGCAGCTGCCACCAACAGCTACCATCAGAATGCTTGGCTAATTAGTAATCAGTCATGTCACTTGGTGTGATCTCATCCAATCTGACTATTGAACCTGAGAACAACAACAAAAAAGGAAATTGGAAACTCTTAGCAACTATGTGTTTAGTCCACTTATTTTCAGCAGCCTTATGTGCCTGCAGTTCAAGCTTTCATTATGCTACACCAATGGGCATGTTTGAATTTGATGGGTTTGGTAGTTATTCATTTAGGAATAGTCTGTAGCACTAAGACGCAAGACATCTAACTGCCAGCCAAATAACCCTATCAAATGGTAAAAGATAAGTTTTCTTAGCAGTTCAAGAGCATTAAGATAGGGGAAAAGCTTTTTAATAAAATTCCTAGTCATATATCCTTTCTCATCAGCAACCATTTCAGCATAGAAAGTAGCCATCATAGCTGAATGAGACCAGAGAGTATCTCATTGCTGGGGCCTGATCCAGCAAAGCGCTTAAACACACCTGGAATATAAGTACAAGACTATCCCATCAAAGTTATTATGATCACCCACGTGATTAAAATTACACAGAAATGTAGGTGCTTTTTTGGATTAGGGTCTGAAGAATGAGGTATTTAAGATCAGCCTCTCATGTAGTAAGAATATTTACAAATCTTTTTAAGAGACGACTTACAAATAAAAGTTACTATCTTGCCTTTTGACTGCCAGACTCAGGACAGCTTCAAATGTGAAAAACCCACAAGTTCAATGATCGATTTATTCCCAAACTAAGTAGCTGTCTGAAATGGCAATCGTAAAGTACTAATCTCTGCTACCAATAAACAAAAGTAAATGATGGCAGAAAACTTGTTTATGTGCAGCGATCTCCAGAGGATTAGTATTTCAAGGGATCAGATTTCCTAAAACTCCTCTTTCCTGATAACAGCCTCTGCTGTGAGGTGACACACCAATAGGCATAAATTATCTAGAGCTGCAGATAAGCAGAGGCCATTTGGGGGTTCGGAGAGCAATATAAATAGATGCAGAACAGTAGGGGAACTGGTGCTCATCACAAAGCTCAAAAGGATTAGCAGTTCAAGCTCTGATTTCCTTGCTGTTGTTAGCTGCGATTTATCATCAGACAGTGACTGAGAGTCTGTCTTATCTGTGATAATTTAATGGCTTAATGGCAGTCCCTTTATCTGGGGGTCATAATTAAGCTTGTTTGATCAGGTTCCTAACAAGCACCTCGCCTGTATTTTTAACTATGCCTGTTTTTCCCCTGGGTGTAGGAGCATTTTTGCTAATTAGTATTAACAATATTATTGTTAACAATTACTGGCAATGATAACAATCTCGTAAAAGGTTAGCATTTATCTGGAGGGGAAAATGCAAGCCAAAAAAAGCTGCAAGACTTTGAATTTAAATACATTTACAGAAAATTTTAACTGCAGTGTCTCAGCAGCCCTTTGGTTTGTCAGGTTCAAATCTAACTCAAATACAAAACTGAAAATGAAAAACCACTGCATAAAATCACTTTTAATGGAATCATTTTCTCTGGTACAAAATTAATACCAATTTGAAAGTAAAGCTGGCTGTTATTTTACAGTGCATTTACTGTCCCTCTCTATCATCCTACTAATGAGCTGTTACTTCCACTGTCATGAGAATTTTCTCAATAAAAGATGAAATTTAAGACCTTATTATGGCTGTTTAAGAGCACAGGTGTCATCAGAATGAATCTAGTGACACTTTAGCTGTTGACATCACTACAAAAAGAAGCAAATCATATTGTTTTATAGTTTTAAAATTTACTGAATATTAGAAATTTGAGAGGAACACTTTCCAAGATTTTAAATATATATTTTTTTAAAATACAAATGTAGTTGGTAATTTTGAATACAATACAGTGAAGAAGCAAACAGACAACTACATAAAATGTGAGTTGGTTTTTTTTTTTTTTTAAGGAAGATCAACTGAAAAAGATAACAAGTTCAGACTTTCTTAATCATTGATATAGTTTTCTTAATGAAATACCTAGGAGGTCACAAGGAGAGGTGCATAGGTTACTTACTGATGCTTAAGGAAACTGAATGACTGGCTTAGAAAGTAATCTAAAAAACCTGATCACACACATACAAAGATGCAGGAGGTATGGGTGTAATACGTGTGTATATGTATATAAATCTATGTACATGTGCATTTACGTGTATTTGCACATCTATGTACATGTTTATGTATTATATATTTTATATTTACATATACTTCTAGTCATATACATAAATTTATGCATTTATAGATTTATTGAATTTTGTCTTTAGGATTGGTCTTATTTTTCTTTTGAAGAAAAAATTAATAGTGGGACAAAGAATCTATGTGTCTAGCCTAAATTAATTATTTAGATACTATAATTAATGCAGAAAGACAAGGATTATTAAAAGGTGATTCATTCCATTTACCTAAGTTACTTGTTTCAGAACTGGATGTGTTGCTTTTCTTTCTCGTGGCTATAGATTAACTCCGGGTGACTTGGCTACGCCAGTAGATGGCTGAAGGTTAGATCAAATTAATTCTACCCACATGAATGAAAGATACAGTAAATTTCCAAATGAGAATTCTGAATACTTTCTTATGAAGAAAGTTACCTCCCTGTTCTTTGCAAATGGAAGGACTATAACAGTAGAAGTGCTATATATGCGTGTGTGTGTATATATATATATGTTTGCCTTCGTGTACAACAAGACCTACCTGAGACCCTTGAAACATACCAACTTTTCCCTCTGGATATTATCAAATAACCTGTAGTAATAAGTAGTTGATGAAGCAGACAAAGACTTGCAGGCAGCAGCAAAGAAAAACAAAACAAAAACCCAACATATCTGTTCATTCCCCCACGCTAGAAAAGTAATGTTACTGACTTTTGCTGAGTTTTGCAGGTGGATCAGAAATGGCTTGTGTTCAGCTGTTTGGGTCTGGCAAGCAGGAATTTGATTTTGAGCTTGCTATCTAACCAAGAGTATGACAGAGGAATTTACTGGGAGTATTACAGAAGACAAAATGAGCTTTGTTCCACAAAAAAAACCTTGATCCAGATCTTGATGAAATCAATGAGAATCTTTTCATTGACTGTGGTGGGATCAGGGTGAAGGTGCCAGCCATCTTGCAGCCGCAGCTGGCAGTTGCCTGGGAAGCTGAAATTTTACTGAGATATGAAACAAGCAAAATGTGTGAAAGAAAGAAATGACAAGGTGTAAGGGAGATTGCAATATAACACACTGAAATCCTTAGCCAGTATCTGCAGCTAAGGCCATTGACACTCGGGTGCTGAGCTGACTCTGGGAGGCCTCAGTGCGATAAGGCCACACAATCACCAAGACGTCTGCTTTACACATCGAACTTCTCACATAACTTTCCAAAACTAACAAGACAGAAAGGTTTCTTGATGAATATCATTTTCGTTGTTGTCAGTGTGTGACAAGTTTAGTAGACTGTTTTTCCACCACTAGGACAAATTGTTAAGGATACACAAAACAGGAATTTTTGCCCAGCTCACAGTGAGAACAGAGACAGCGTCGTGCAGTCACCCCTGTGCTATGTTGTTAGTTGTTCATCAGCTAGTGCCAGTTATAATATAGCCAAATAAATCTCCAAGAACAAAAACATCATGAGGCTTGTGAAATGCTGAAACTTTAGTTTTAAGTTCACCAAAGGTTTCAGCAGTTTTTTGCTGTTGTCAGTATAGAAAACAATAAATATCCTGAATATATCTAATTGTTTACACTTTGGCCATTACTTGCCATTACTTGCAGAACTAACACTCTTTCTAAAAAGATATTATAGCTATTACAAAACAACTGCTCATGTGTCTGAAAACTGAAATAATTTTTCAATTGAAATAATGCAGCTTATCTGTTTCTGTCTCTGGGTTCATGGTGAGGATTACAGCTGGATTACATTTGCTGTGTTGGTTTTGTGTAGTTTTGCATGAAAATTGTCATTGCCATGGAACATTTTCAGTCCCATTGTTCCTCCTGTATCTGTAGCTTTAATAACATAATTTTATTGGCTATATGTAAATATAATTATAAATATATTGGTACACACATACATAGATATGGATATATAAACCCCTAAATTCTCACTTGTTCTTTGATGTACAATTTTCAAGAATCTATTTTCACTCACAAACAGGCATATTATTACCTGAAAACAGTCCCAATTATGATTTGAATATTTCCATCACAAAGATAAATTTCATTCCCACTAACATGTAAATGTTTTCACTAGATTGGATCCAATTATGAATCTATAACAAACAATCTCCTTGATATTTAAGACTTTTTTTATTTCATTACAAAAATTTTGCATAATATGGTCTTCTCATCCAAACTCTTGAATTCTATTTTTAGCTCTACCACTGATTTACTATTTTCTGATAAAGAAACCCTTTAATGTCTCTAAACTTCAGCTTAGTTACTTGAAGTAGATGAGGAGACAAATATGATTTAATTGATGTTTCTAAAGCACTTTGAGACCTTGAAATGAAAAATAAGACAGACGTGATAAATATTCTTAAAGGTACAATCATTTTCTTTACTTTAGTTTTTGCCAAAAATCTATATATCATTGCTAAATTTAGGACTATCTGTTCAACTCATACTCTTTTCGTAGTCAGAATTGTTCAAAATGTTACAGCATGATATGTTTTCATACTCAAATCATCATTTTCACAAAAAATGTGAAATATTGTGTGCATGGTATGGTTCTTAGAAAGGGAGTCTTTTTCATGAAATATTCCCTACAATTTCATTATGCTCTTATTAAATTCCCAAATTTGCAATTCACTGTGCATTGGCAGACTGCTTTATACATACAGAATCCCAGTGGTATATGGCTCAATATGTTCGGCAGAGAAATCTATTGAAAATTCAGCTGTGGACCAGGCAACACAATAAGAATGAACCCGATGATAACATAAACCAGCATCCTATGATCTGTACACATGTGAATAAATATTTCTATATAAAACCCAATATATATAACTATATATATGTAAAACAAAGGGGTTTTTTTTCTTTAAAAAGAGTAATAATCACCTTGCAATGTTCAAATGTGCTTACATCTATCCATGAAGAATAATCATTCAGCATTACAAGTTATTTGGTTGTGAACTAACAATACGAATTCAAACCTTCCTTTGGATTTGGTGATCTCCAGAAAAGCAGGGTAGTCAGTGACGTATTTGCAGTTTCAATCTTACCATTCCAGAGGGACAGAAAGCTTTGGGTCTTTTCTGGGTCTATTCTATACTCTGGAATAAAGTTTCTCCCACGATGACCTAGTTGCGTAGTTGCAGGATACAACAGACATTGGTGCTGAGGACCAATATCTAATACTGCAACTTAAGAATGGACAGATCAATGAGGCCAATCAAAACCTGGTCTTTCATTCCTATAAAGGGCAAACCTGCTTCCTTGGGAAAAATATGCAGAGTTTTCTTCCATAATAGCTCTTCAGACCCAATGGGGGTCTTAACAAGGTGTTGGGAGGGGGGTCTCAGCTGGGAAGGAGAAGGAAGGACACGTTAACTCATTTTATGGTCAGAGGTATTTCTCAGACTTCAAGCAATAACTTGCACCACATAAAAGACAATACCATCCAGAACTGTGTTGTTATTTCCTTGCAGTTTCTATTGTGCTGATGGGGGAAGCAATATCTCTCTCAGGGATTGAGGGAGATGACAAGTTGGAGAGGATTATTAATTACCAGTTACTATTCATGGGGTTTCTGTTTAAATGGGCAGGAATATGAGATTGGGATGTGAAATCAAGCTGATGTCTCCCAGGCAGCTGTGCAGAACAGTATCACTGGAAATACATAATTTAGAGCACTTCTAACTTCAAGCTCTTGCATGTCATTTTAATGGCTCATTTGATAAAATGATGCAGGGGGAAGAACAAAAGTATTAACTCCTCCCAGATGAGAATCAGAAAGACTGCTCCTCTTTTCATGAAGTTGTGCAGGGATACTGTTGTAAAAAAATGAAGACAGAGAGTACAAGTTGTAGGTATTAAGTAAAAAATAAGCCACTATAGTTACCTTGGTAGGTGTCAGCTACTCTGTGTAGCACATAAACCCATGCTGACCTTTAAGTTCCTGAGCAGACTAGGGAAGGTCAGCAGCAGTTACTCACATGCTTACAAATCTGGACCTGCCACTGGCAAAGAGAATCTCTCAATATGATTCCTCTGACAAGTGAAATATTTTTCATGTCTTCACCACTGCAATTTCAATAGGTGGGAAACGGTTTTCATATTGCAAATCTTGACATTTTTCTTAGGAAACATCCTGCCAGGGACAACGTGTGAAGCATTATAACTTACATTTTGAAAAAAGCTAGATCCTCAGGGAGAAGTGATGAAACTTCGCTCTCATCAAGATTCTCTCCCAAACACAAAAAAACTGATACACTGCTCTGAAGAACCATGGTGTTAAGTTAAAAGCAGGCCACCACAAAGGGTCAAAAAAATAATGCACAGAGGCCAAATGCTTGCTGGTTTTGAAAGTAGTTAAGGCTTTATCAAACCTTAGTACAAGGTATCAGTACAGCTGGCATAAAAATAAAAGATTCCTTGTGTTGTGAAAAGATGGTAAAGATTAGCCTCACTGAGAAGCCTCACTGCGTAGTACTGGGAAAAGAACCAAACAACTCCCTTATAATTCAGCTTTACTTATCTCGTTGACCCTTTTCTTATTGGTGTTATGTCAGCATGCTTACCATTTTCTAATTTGACAAATATCTCTAGCTTAATACTATTATTTAATTAGTGATAACAGCTTCAGAATGCTCAGCTAGACCTGTTCTTCACCTCCTTTGAATTATTGTTTCTTACAAACAGATAAGTCACTGTTAGTGGCTTAGTATGTTCATTTGGGTCTGAATTTACCCTTTTCCATGGGCAAAATAACTCATAGGAAACATCAGAATTCATATACATATGCAGTTTCTTTTGCATTCATTGACTGAAAAGCATAATTACCTCTTCCTTCTGTGCAAAATGAGATGATGATCATTTTTTTCACAAAACCTATAGGTCTCTGAAAGAAACAAAATACCTATTGCTTGACCATGTTGGTTTATTTTCTTTGCTGTGTGCGTGTAAGGTTGGAGATGTGTTTTCAGAGACTTTTTCTCACATTACTAAGCAGACTGGAAAAAGATCTAAAGTTACTGAAGGCTGATGACAACTCGTGATGGTTTGTGTTTGGGTGCGAAGGGGAAATACTAAGATCTGCAAGCTCCTTCCATTCTCTTTGAGCTCCGATTTTTAATTCAATGTAGAGGAGTAGTTCATCCTTACAGCATTAGGACAAAACCTTATCTTAGAACTTTCCTCTCCTGTGCAAGAAAGGAATGATTTGTATCAAACGGTAGTATAGGTGTGAGTTGGTTGTGAAGTTCTTTACAGTTGTTTCTCAGGCAATGTACTTCAGTGGCAATTTTATTTGCATAGAGACCATAGTATCATGCATAAGAGAGCAAGCCTTCTGGTCGGTCCTTAAAGTTAATATTGTTGCATACATTGCTGTTAAAAATGTACGCTTTTACACTGTTCCTTCCTTTTCTGTGCTTGCATTACCAGTATTTGATAGCACAACTAAAAATAGAGGAAACACAGTCTGTACTAAAAATGTTCTATAATCTGAAGAGCTTCCATAGTGGTTAAAGGAGAACGTGCTTGGGTCTTCTGAGGACTGGTTGGTCAAAGTTCACCTTCATGTTCTATTGCAATTAATTAGAGATCTTTCATTTAATTTGACTGGAATCATACTTCCTCTTGTTTTCAGATGTTGTCACAATAAAGAAAGCTCAAAATATATCCAAAACATTTGTCAATACTGTTTTCACTTTTAGAAAACTGTGTAGCAACCCCAGTACTACTATTGGTGGACAGTTAGAGGAAGGTAAGTCAGTCGATCCAGAAATTATAAGAGATGGAGCCTTTCTCAAGGCAATCTTTCTATCAAACAGGAGAGAGAATTTCAAAAATTCATTCTGCAATTTTCTTTCAGTTGTCTGTTCAGTTATAGGAAATCATGATTTATGACTAATCTTTCATCAGCTGTCTATTTCGGTTAAGAAATAGTTTTGGAGAAAGTCCCCATAAAGAAAGGGAAGGGAAGGGAAATAAANCCAGAAGGGAGAGGACTCAGGTCCAAAGCAATACACCCTTATTTCAACCCCTTTATAAAGGCGTCTATCTGGAGCAAGGGATGTAAGTTCTCCTTAAAGAGAGATCTCGGTTTGATGCATTTGTCTAAGCAGAAGCCCCTAGAGACAGCTGCATTGCTCTGGGGTTTCCGCATGGCCTCCAGCGACCATTCCAGGAGGAGCAGGTCCTCTGTGTCACACTCACTTGCCCTGTGCAGATGTGTCAGATACCCTGGGGCACTTCACAGAGCACTCCCTGTTTCTGTGTAGGCAACCCAACGCAGCCCATGCCCAGTAGGGTCAGTAAAGCCTAGGAGCTATGGAGATGCGCCCTGGAGCAGGTACCTGCATTCAGCTAGTTGAATAGCTCCCTGGAGCTGCACTGACAAGCAGGACAGAAGGAAAGGGAAAGGGAAAGGGAAAGGGAGAGGGAAAAGGAGAGGGATGGAATGCAAAAGGGTGCTATTTTGAGCATTTAAAATATCATAGCAGAATCAAATACCATCAAAATAAAGAGACACAGATGACTTGTAGAATAGCCTGTTTTTTGTAATTACATGATTAGATTCATTCACTGATCTCTTCAAATACATGTGTAGGTCTATTGATCACAAATCTGCCTCACTGTTATACTAACAGATGCACAGTCATTAATTTTGGAAAGAATCCACATCCCCTTTTCAGAAAGATCAGAGAAGCCAATTAAGGATGACATGGCATCTTGTGTGGAGGAACTGCTCTGCCCTTCCTATAAATGGGCAAAATCGATGCCAGAACCTGTGAAAAAATGCGAGGAAAAAATAATTTTGCCATATATCATAATTTTTTCATTCTTCTCTGCCATTTTAAGCCAACATCTTTTTCAGATTACATGTTCAGTGTAGCAAGTGCAGCTCTGCAAATGCATGACACCTGCTAACTGTTCTCCTTCTCTTCTGGAACTTCTCATTTACCAACCTTTGTTAAGTGCTCCAGTGGGTTGACACAGCAAAAGAAATGCCAAAAAATGCTGTCTACAAGAGCAGTAATAACTCAACAGTATGAGCTAGGCTTATTAAACCACATCCTAAGTGGTGTCTGGGCTATTAGGAAATATAAATAAATAATGAGGAAAATACAGAAAATCTGTGCTCAGAGAGACTAGTATTCAGATTGTTAGGGTTCAGTTAGTGCCAGGAGCTATATGATGTACAAAACATACTATTTGTATATTCATTTTGCAAGATAAAATCTTAGATCTTTTAGCAGAATTGCCTTGGTGAAGAATACTGAAATGACATACTTCATAAATAAATCAAATCAAAGACCTTATCACCTTTCTTGTCTACTTTTGAGATTTTGGCCTATTCTATTCAAATGTGTTATTTATTTTTTTTTTACCATACTTATATCTGTTAAAACTCTTTTCGTATATGGTTCATGTACTTCCTTGGAGCTTACTCTTTCAGACACTTAAATGGCAAGCCAAGCCATTGACAACAAAATAACTAGATTTGCACTGAGTGAACAACAAAATCCCTTATGAAAGGAACATAGGGCAGTTTTTACCATCATTTCGGTCATTTAAATGGTGGTAATATTCACATTTTTTTTCTTTCCCTTTTTCTCTGATAGCTAGGACAAACCTTAACTATATGGAGGTAAGTGATTTCTTGGACTTCCAAAGATCCAGGGATGTTCTTCCTATGAATGTCCTCTTTCTCTGTAGGATATCTGAAGGATCTTACTCCTCCTTCTTGAAAGGGTAAGGATTTAAAATCATCTAGCATGTTCTACAAGGTCAAAGAGACATTACACAAATTGTTCTCATGACACAACTGCTGTAGTAACATTTTTAGAATGACAGCAGTGCCCTACATTGCTTTTTCAGTGACTGAGCTTATGAGAGTCCTGTGGTGAAATTCAATGATGTTTGTATGATAGAGGCTTTAAGACATCTGGGTACATGATTAAGGAGGTAAGTAGATGAAGTGTAGCACCTACAAAGTTTGAGTCCTGAACTGGGGGTCCTAAAAAGAACGGTAGGATGGCAAAGACAGAGATCATAATACTGGAGATCAGGTCTGCAAAATGAGTTCTTGTAAAGAAGAACGGAGGAATTGCGGACATTACAGGATAAATAAGGGAGTGGCTTCTCAATTTTACTTGAAGTCTTCATTTGCCTAAGGCTGATAATGTTAAACTTAAGCCAAAATAACCTAAAAAAAATGAGAGGCATGAGGGCCTATGGCTATAGTGGAATACCAGACTGGATGCAGGTGTCAGCTCTTAAGTATGTGTTTCAACACTCAGCCCTGAAGAGGGTGGTAAGTGATTTTGCCCACAGAATCCACGTTCCTAATTAATCTGTTTTACTTAGATCAAAAGATTTTAAATTCTCACAGCAGTTTGTTTTGTTTTGCTGGAAGTAGAAGGAAAAAGAAGAAGAAGTAAAAAGGGGGAGCGTGTAAGGCAAGATTGATTTTGGAGTCTGTAATGGCAGGTTTATTGATTCTGACTCATGAAGTATGAAGTTATAGATTTCTGTGATGTTACAAGGCCAGCTAAAACAGCTACATAATGTCACACACTACCCGAGTATTGGTCAATTAGATTCTTGCTTTATATCTTTTGGCTGTTTATGATACATTGTAGACATGATTTAACAGCTGGATCAACCATTCTACTTTTCCTTTTAGTAGTAAACAATAGTGTGTACTCTACAGAAACAGGAGCAAAAGAGCTATATGGTTTTCATAAATATGAGATTTTAACATCAAAATCAAGAAGAGAGATGGCAGTAAAATTTACACATTTTTAAACATTTTTAGTTAAGTGCAATTCATTCAGGGTTGAATAAAATTATTTCTTTACTATAAATAAGAAAATAAATGTACTCCTTTTCTCCCATACATGCCAGTGATCTGCCTGGGATGATTAAAACTCAGGAACTGGGCATTTGTCAGTGTGCCAGCTAATTTAAGTCAAGCCAAAACCAGATTATTAAGAAATAAGTTAAAACAAATCTCAAAAAACCCTTATGCAGGAAGAAAGATTGTCGTAGGTGGTATTTAGTCTTCCAGAGGTGTTTCAATTAAGCATCATGATGACAGATTTCTGGGAAAAAGGTCTTTTAACTTGGCTTATCTACTTACTCTAGATTCATTGGAGAGAACAAGAGGGATATTTAAGTTAGATTCCCAACGTAGGTCGTTTGCTGTTTGCTTAATTTAGGTTTTGAATGTTTTTCTTTTCACTGATAGTAGACCTGGCCAGGTAAGCAAATATTAGCCAAGGCGGTCCAAAATTCTCATTCTTAATTTGACTTGGGGGGCAAAAATATCTGTAATGCCTATATTTGACAGCCCTAGAAGGTGGTATGAATACAGCCATTTTCTATTTTTGTAACTGTCTGTGGGGAAAATGATGTCTGTAGGGAAAACTGTTTTCCAAGATAAACAAGATAATAAAGACTCTTCAAAAGATAGAATTTTTTTTCCTACTATTTTTGTCTGAAGCAAAGACAGTGGCATTAAAAGAGTATATGGTTCCACAAACATGTAGAGATGAATCTTTACAAGGCCTTTAAGAAAGCTGTATGCATGATTGAACACCACTGTACAAGTCTGTACCATGTTCAGCTTACTAACATGGATCTACCTAATATGGCCAGAGTAGCAACAGTCAGCACTGAAGCACTTTTTACAATTGGACAAAAATTATTTATTTCTCATACTAACCTGTCTACTTTGATTTCTAAAAATGTGTGCTGCAGCACTATTGTCCTAGCCCTACGCATGCACATGTGCATGCACACACACATAAACACACTTCTCTGGATACAAAATCTTAAGGTAACAGTTTAAATACTGAGAAAAGACAAAACTGAGAGAAAGCTGTTACTGCTATTCTTATTTCTGGATTGAACTTGGAGACATAAAGAGGTTACAATTACTTAAGCGGTGTTTCACAGCAAATCTGAACAATTAGAACTAACTATTCTATGTCCCTGCCTGGTGGATTTGAGATTTTCATTCACCTCCAAATTACAAGAACAATCATGGAAACTTTCCTCATGGATCAGGCTGACTGTCTCCATGAGGACCTGCTTAAGAACATACCAAGGCCTTGGACGTTGGAACAGGTTGCCCAGAGAGGTGGTAGATGCCCCATCCCTGGAAACATTCAAGGTCAGGTTGGACAGGGCTCTGAGCAACTTTATGTAACTGAAGATGTCCCGGCTCATTGCAGGGAAGGTTGGACTAGATGACCTTTAAAGGTCCCTTCCAACCCAAACTATTCTATGAATTGGTGATATCCAGGTTTCTTTCTTGCAACAGCAGGGATATAGAAAGCAGGTGTGTGACATGGCCAGAACATGCACCATGAGCTGAGACACACTTGTGAGTCCCCTGGTTCAGACACAGTCCAGAAGTCATCCCTTCATGGTGCTGCATCTGTACTTCATAGTCTAGCAGAAAAAAACCTATATTTCAGGGAAATTAAACTCCAGAGGTAGCAGTCAGTATAATTACATTCAAACTACTACTTGACATACAATTCATAAGAAAATTGGTTTTGTTTACAAATACATTCCAGAAGTATTTCATTTAGGTGTGTGAACTCCATAGATCTCAACATGAAAATGTACATGCAAATTGTTCGCTATTCCAACAGATTTATATGAAGATTTATACTCATATCCATCGATTTCCTTGCCCAGTGCAATCTCGTTTTTTTAGGATAAAACTAATAAGAAGTACTTCCCAGCAGTTTTCCTGCAATAATAAAATGAAGAAATGCTAAGATTTTGTAGAGCGATCATGTGGACATGTTGACTAATTTGGAACAAAAGATTTTCTGGTTTTATTAATCCAAATACAGCAGAGTAAGCAGAACACACAAGAAGCCCCAGAATCTTCAAAAATATATTTTCCAAATGAGGTCTGGCCAGATAGCTGTCTAATTTTCTTCAATTTGTCTCAAGAAAACATGGATTAGAATTTAAGATCTCCTATATCTGCATCTGATATTTGTTTCATTAGGCTTCACTTCTCCCAAGCTAGAAATATCTGCTTCTATAAGTGTTCCTTTTAAATGGATCAAAAAAACAGTGAGTAGTTTCTGAGTATTTTATATATTCAGTTCTTCAGTTAACAGATTTTGGGGTCCATCCTGCTTTTCACTGCCACCTGATGAACAAATGTAGATGCTCCTCTGCAATTTAATAAAGCAGTCACTGTCATGTAACTTTTATGCAGAAGCAAAGCAAGAACTACACTTACATGATGTTCCACAAAATAAAATTTGCACGCACACCAGCTGTTGAACGTGTCTCTAGCTGTTAGCTACCACAACATAGTCTAATACAGAGAAAGAGATGTCCCATAGGAAAAAAAAAAAGAAAAAGTAAAAGAAAGTAAAACCAAGAAATATTTGGATGACAAACATTTTTATTAGAAGTGATTTTTGATAATTAGGATATCCCACTGGAGGTGGGTTCCAATAAAGAATTTATTCATTTTCCAGAAACCAAAATGTGATTTTTCACTATCTCTGTAATGCACCTAAACAATATGGATCTCTCTGTTTCTTCCATTAAATTATCATAGTTAAAGTCACAGTAATTATGAAGCAAATTTGGAAATGGAATTAAAATTCTAGGAACATGTAGGGAACTTGACCTTAATTTGCTATTTCCCTCCATAATTTCAATGATAATGATCCTTCAATTTCAGTAGAATCTGAAGACAACAAGAAAACCCAGAGAAGCTGAAGAACAGTCAGGGTCAAATTCTATTTTTCCAACTGATTTTTATACACCATTCCTGAGCCTGGTTCTCAGCTAGTGATATATGATGACACGACAGAGCATGACGAAGTTGAGTGGTTCACTTCCTCTTTTCCCTAGCTAAAATAGCTGAGCCAACTCACAGTGGGAGCATAGGTATTTGGTGTTGAGTCTCACCAGTAATAACTTATTAACTCCTAGGATGTAAAAGGAAATGGGGAAGGAATTGGGTCTGTGAGCTACGATGCCTCCGGTGGTTGTGGTGGGAGTGGGCACACTCTTTGCTCAGAGTTGTGACTGAAGTCAGATTCCAGCCCTTTGTAGTTTTGCATCTATCTCATCAGTTAAACATTGCTTACCATGAACCACAGCTATAATCTTACTTTGAAGGGGAAAAAGAAAAAAGTAAAATTGAAAGAAATTCTCTTTGTTTTGTTTTTTTCTTTTTGACATCTGAATAAGTTAAATAAATGTCATGGATCAGACCAATAGCCTGTGTAAATCAGCTCTACTCCATTGATTACAGTTCAGCTGAGAATCTGGCCCAGTAATTTTTAAGTCAAACAGCATAATCTGATTTACATGAAATGTTACATGCAAGAATGAACTGGGAAACATGATGTGGAATCCTTATATTCAGCTTTTTAATTACTTTTCCATAATTCTACAAGGCGGAGATTATTACATTCAGAGGACAATGTTTGATCCCCTTTGGTTAATTTAAATCTCATTTAAAAGTTCCTGCGGGAGGGATTTGGTTCAGAATGTCTGACACCACAATTATGTTTATACCAACCGCAGTAAAAACATTCAAGACATACAAGACAAAATAACCAAATCCTATTTAAAAAATCAAAATACTTTTCAACATCAAGCTACATGCATATATTTACTAATTTTCCTCATACAACTCTTATGAGGTGAATATATACTTATCTCCAAATTACATACGGGAAAACTCAGAGAGGTAAAGTGAATTACCCACTGCTACAGCAAAGTCATTTTCAGATGCAAGTTTGGAACTTGGGAGTTTTTGGCTATTAGATATTGCGCCTCTCTTCTAATTAACTAGAGGGTTTTTTTTCAGTTATCAAAACAGAAGAAAAAAGAATTCCTCTGTTCTTTCACTGTCTCAGCATTTCTACATTACTCTTTCTATACATCATTCTTTAGCTGTGTCTCTGTTTCTGGTAGATTCCACTTCCTCACCTGGACGTCTTCTGCTTCCACACTTCTGCACATACCTTCTCCCTATTGCACACAAAAGATGATTGCTTATGATCTATTTTCAAAAATAAATGAGATGATTACTTCCTTCCTATTTACACATACACAACAACACAGATAAGAAGACTTTATATCTGTGTGAAGACTAATAGGATGACTAGGGATATAGCTAAAAATGTTTTAGTCTTCTTTAGATAGACTGTCTTGATATCACACATAACTTTTTTTTTAAGTTTTTTTTAAAAAACAGTTTATACGTGGGAGTAAGAGCATGGGCACCTCAGAATGAATTTGTTTGTTCTAAGGAGTGTACAGAGACATTCCTAACTACTTAACTTTTGTCAGACTTCTAGACTCTCCTTCCTCTTTCACTTCACACTCACTTCAGCCCATTTATCTTTTGATGTAGTTGCTTTGCTTACAAGTTTTTATGTCCAGGTCCTTTATAATATATGACATGAATGAATAATACATGACTTACTTACCCATTCTGGCAGCTGCATCTTCCCAAATAATTTTAGATATATAGTCTTATAATTAGCCAAAGATTGCCATCATTGTCCGGCATATCTTGAGAAGAATCATTAGAAGCCAGATTTCTACAAAATATTCTCTGAATAGTTGAAGCATATAGGTACTTTGAGAGCAGCCCCAATAGGCAGTCAAAGCTCAGAAGAGCTGACAAAATAACAGTGGACAAATAGAGGAAAATGGAACCTCTGGAAACATTTTTAATACCTATAAGAATACGACAATATTTTTGCAAGCAACTTTACTCTTACTAAAGGTTGCTATAGCTGGTAATGTTCCACAAAGAATTAAAAAAACCCAAAAAATACATTGAACAGCTAAGCTAGCATGGCTGGTGCCCAGAAACCCATTGTGAGATCCTTTGACTTCATGCATGTCCTGGTGTTCAACCAAGAAAAGACTCACACAGAGCAGCCAAGAACTATAATACCCAGCAGATTTGGAGATTACACAGAAACCTTAGGCGGTCAGCTAAACAGAAGATGCTGTGCAGGACGGCTCTGCCAGCAGCCAGCAGGAAAAATCTGCACAGGGGAGCTCTATTAATAACACTTCTTCTTTTATTGTGATTCAACAACAAAGACAAGACAAACAATCTATCTGTGTGAGTATTTGTATACTGGATATCCAATGCCACCTTTTTAGTCAAGGAAGAAACTCTTTGGGTGGGATTCAGTTTGAGACTAAGACACCTAAATCTAGGTGTCTATCTTAAGGTCTCTATATCACCTGTAGACCACAAGATTGTATTACACTCAATGGAAATCTTGTCAGTACACTTAGTGGAGCTGAACAATTCTGCTAAGTTTAGATTAGATTCCTAGGTATTGCTAAAACACAGGTGTCTGGAGGCACTTTAGGAGCACTGGAATACCTAATATCCATCCAGGAAGATGATAATCCATAGGTCTCATGCCATATCTGCCAGCCCATGCAAATGCAGCGGACATGTAGTACACTATTACTCTCTTATAGCTGAGACACTTACATGTGCTGGCAGTTCTAACACAGGATCCATGGGAGACGTGCTTTCCTGCAGCAGTGGATGGAAGCCGGGTAGAAGCAAAAATATGGCTTCTCAAATGGTTCTGGATGCTTGTCTGCAAGAAAGTACCCTGGACTCTCATTTGGCTATCATCACATTTGTCCATTTTGTAGCTGTCATCATGCACAGTGGCATTCCCACCAATGATGGCAGGAGTACAGGGCGGGGGGGGGCAATGGCAATGTGCACCTTTATTCTGAGGAATATCTCCATGATTTTGTCCTTCTTTGTCTCCACCACAATGCCTTCCCTGGCTATGCATTCCCTTTTTGAGATACATCGTCCTCCCCAGTCCAATAAAAATGTGTCAGAAAATCTTTCTTCTGTAGGTCTACCTTCCAGTCTCTCTGCTAGGATAGATATCTGACTCATTAATGAATCTTTCAGATTTTTTTTGAAAATCAGAAATTCATCAGACTCTCTAGAACTAGGAGTAATTAGATAACACTCAGCAATTGTATAGAGCTTTACAAATATCAGGTAACTAATCTTTCTGATGCCCCTGTGCAGGTATAATAAAAAGTCTACAGCCCATGTACAAAAATATTTCTCATTCTAAATATAAACAACATGTTCTAGTTACTGCAAATAAATATTTTATTTTTCCGGCTATTTTTATGTTTTATTTCATTATTCCTTTTTTTAAAGGTGAAGACAGACAAGCAGACAGCAAAAGATATAAAACTGATTTCTATGTTAGTGGGAACACATCACTGAAGTCAAGGGCTTTTCTCCCTTTTTTTTTTTTCCCTTTCTTTTTCTTTTTCTTTTTTTTTTTTTCCAAGTGTTCACAGGTTACCCTGTCACTGATTTACTGGAAGCTCAGTGTATCTGAAAAATAGCTTAGATTTCATGAGAAGCATTAAAAAATTGAAAAGCATAAATTTGAAGACTGTTGTTAATATGTTTCTTTTAGTATTTTCCCCCATATTACAA
This sequence comes from Burhinus bistriatus, assembly GCA_013397275.1. Taxonomy (NCBI): domain Eukaryota; kingdom Metazoa; phylum Chordata; class Aves; order Charadriiformes; family Burhinidae; genus Burhinus; species Burhinus bistriatus. The sequence continues at coordinate 103,528 of VYXH01012651.1, read as the reverse complement.
ACCTAGCTAACTGAAATTAAAAAAAAAAAAAAAAAAAAGCCTAACTCCAGTCAAAAAACATATGGTCACATGGTAAAAAAATGTAAGATCTAAATAAAGCTTTTTCCTTTAGTATCACATAAGATAACTCTAGTTTTAATATTGGAATTTATTTTACTTCTTCTCTCATTCAAATATGAAAAAAGATAATTAAAGTGAAAATTAGGCAATAAATACTGGGCGAAGGATGAAAAATACAGTAAAATTACCTATTTAGACTTAAATGGAGCACAATTTTACCTTTTCACTCAGCAAAGGATATCAAAAGCACATAAGTGAAAGAAAAGCATATTAAAAATGAAAACAATATTTCTACCTAAAATTAGCAGCTAGAGAGTTAGAACTTGGCTTAGTATTAGCAAATTGTTTATTGGTCTTAACACTAGTGATAGTCCCAGAGCATCAGCTGTAATCAGAGATCTGTTTGCAAAAGTAATTCATTCAATTTATTTTTTTCTTCCCCTTCTAATAAAAAATAAAAGCGTTCTCTCTCACCACTCCTAAGTCTTACTCTTATAAAAATGTGACTGGGGAAAAAAAAAAAAAAAAAAGAAAAGAAGAACATAGACTTTTAGACTGGTTAAATTTCATTAAAAAACCTCACAGCTGACAATTATTTCCAAGTCTGAAGGGACTTGACAATATAATTCCATTATAACTTCATGACAGAATTTTTTGGAAAAAACTTGTAAAAAACATTTCATAACACCAAAATGAGCAGGTAGCATTGCGGGAGTGAGTATTCCCATCTTCTGCCCTCATTCTCCGACCTTAGCAGACTTTTAACTGCTTGTACAGTTAGGGATTCCTAAGATCAACATTAAAATGAACTGCAAGAGCTAGTATGCCATCAGAAGGCTTAATCTGAAAATACCTGTCCAACAGTCAGGAAGGGAAAAGAAAGTTAACAGCAGGGAACTAGATTAAGGCCAATGGAACAGATAATGAAAAAGGGGTATTCCATATACAGGCATCAAGCAGCTTTTAACTTCTCAAGCGAGCTGTGAAGGCATGCTTACAAATGTGTGTGACACGCTTATCATTTACGGTCCAAAGTGCATAGCTGTATCATGGCTCGTAGTGAAATAAGAAACCATAGTACTTTTCCCCACACACTTCCCCACATTTGACTGCTTCCAGGCTGGAAAGCAGAGCTGTACATCTAAAACTTTCCTTACCCCCAGTCTGTAATAAAAAACCTAGCAAAGCCCAGGGCAGAATGATGTCACATGGGCTGATGAGGGAGGCATGACTCGGAAGCTGCGGACCAGTGCCTGTACACTGTCTGCTGACTGATTTGCTTGAGACGTTGGCTTCAATACCATCTCACTTGGTTGACAGCAAAGACCAAGTTTTATCTGAGGAGAGTACCAGCCCAGTGGCTTGGTGTGCTTTCAGTTCATGTATTTGATAAATCTGTTCCCTCTTTCCCTTTGTATTTGCACAGACAAGACCTTCAAGAAAGCACATAACACGGTTGAAGTTCACAAGATCTAGCTCAGTAGCTAAGGTGAGGCAGGTAGAGAGGCAGTTCAGTGCGATACCTGACCCTACTTACACATATATCCACACACACACACAAGCACACATAATATATATGTGTATATGGAACTTTCAAAGGTAAGGGTGCAGCTTTCTGTTATTTTTCAGATCCATTTCGGCATTCTCTGTCCAAGACAAGTCTGTCAGATGAAAGGAAGGATAATTCACAGCCTTTTAGCCGGTCTTACAGGGGATTTCTTTCTTCCATTTGAATGTCTAGTGATGGGTGAACAAGCCTCTGCAGCTCAGCAGAGAATCCTCGAGTGGCTTCTGGTGTTATTTTGATGGTATTAAGACAATGGTGCATTATAGCATGATATGTCAGGCTTTTTCTCTGAGCTCTTCCTTTCCTTCTGAAGGAATGCTCATGTTTTCTAAATTGGAATTAGTCTTTTAACTTAGAATAGGACCTGTTCAAAGGAATCTCTCTCATTTTTTCAGCTTTGAAACTAATTGCATTAAATGGAATTGTAGTAATTTTCAGTGACTGCAGATTTGGGATTATATTTTTTTTCCTTCAGAGAAAGCAAAACACTTTTTATCAAAGGCATTTGCACAGTAGTATATTAAACACTAAATTGGACTCTTTGTTTCAAGTAATTCAACTGTTTTCAGATTTGACTTCATAATAATGTTCAATGACAAAACTGGAGAAGGTCAGCAATATCTTCTTGTAAATAAACATATAAGACAACATGTCAGTTATCTAAGATGAAAACATGACTTGAAACAAAAAGGGTAAATGTGTTTAATTAATTAAAAGAAAGGCTTTAAAAATCAAGCTAGAGAATCACTTCAACCAGCATTTCTAATAATATTGTGATATAAATGTCAGGGAAAGATATATTTTTTTCCTTACAGCTGTGGGCAACATATTCACAAGGTAAGACGTGAAAAAGGCTCTAAACTGGGAATGGTGTGTCTAGGTCCAAATTTATGATCCTGAAAACCCGCATTCAACTGATACCTGATTGTCGGAGTGCCAAAGCATAAAGACACGTTAGCGCTTGTAATGAACATTCCTCAGGTGCCTCTACATTCCCAGGATAGTTTCTATTTTTATGTGCCAGAGCAGCTTTACATCTTAAACCCACTCAAAATCTAGAAAGCAATTTTTTTTGTCCGCTTGAGTCCACTGTACAGCTATATTAAGAAACCTGCACTTCAGAGAATGCAGAAGTGGCTACCATTTTCTTTTAAAACTCAGATGCAGGAGGAGTCCACTAAGAAGGTAATTCTATTACAATAACTTTCTTCTGCACGGTAAGCAAGGCATAAATCTGAACACAACTGCGAAAACATTAGAGAGTCCACTTCAGTGGAGTAAGGATGGAAAGTAGTGACTTAAAATTTAACATCTATTTAAGGAATCATTCTTTTCTTACATTACAGAATCATTCTTTAAAATATATAAATGTTTTTTTGGAAATGGATTGGAGTCCAGCTGTCCCTACCCTGGAGTAAGAGCCTTAAGGATTAGACTATCAACCACACTTTTTGTCTTTCTCTCTGAATCACTAATTCTTGCAGTCATTCCCGCAGAGTAGCTCAGGCTCATCAGGGGGATGCAGATGAATTTGGTCCTGCCTAGCCTGTTCTTTGGTGCCTAAGTCCTTCTCCTGGTTGCAGCAGCTGTAGCTCTGACACCTCTCACAGTGCTGAAGCTCTAATAAGCGTGTCCATATCTTTCTGGGTAAGCACTTGAATTATCAAACTTAATTGCAGTAAGATTATTCATCTTGCTGTAGCTTTTAATTAAAGCTCTCGACTGTCTGAGTGTATTGTCTTGCTAAGATCATATCTTACATATTGGGAATTCCAAATGAGTAGCTGTTTCCCAGCCCATCTGTGAATCATAAAGGGGGTTAGGTGGGAACCAGGTGCTACTTTCAAACATATGTTAGAGCTTAGCTTTAAGCACATTACAAGCTTTACTTTCCAAAACAAAAGTGTCCAGATTTTCATGTCACCAGCTCAGGTGGAATGGATCAGTCTTAGACATAAATGCTTTAAATTCTGAGTATCAGGTTAGAGGGAATCAGGCATTTTGAGTGTCATCCTGCATGATAAGCTTTAAATTTCACCACACAAGAGAAATATTTTTTCCTTTTGAGTCACTTTCAGACATCTTTTTTTTTTTTTTTAATTTTGCATCAGCCAGCAACTAAAATAATAAATAAATAAGTACTTCCTTACTGCTCCATTCCTAAATCAATTAAATATTTCTCTAATCATCTGTCCATTTAATTAAAGCATTGAGAATGGTACTGAGAGGTTAGACTAGTGAAAATCTGCAATCCTTTTCATCTGTAAACTTGTAAACCTCTACAAATCTGTAAACCTCTTTCCCCCTATGCAAGAGGAAAAGGAAAAGATAGTGAAGAAGAATCTATTAATTTGTGAGTGACCACACATATCCCATTCATGAGTGGGTGTTGATTAAGTCTAGAAACAGCATCAACTTAGCTGATCCAGCCCCATGCTTAGGAGGCAATTTCAGGTGTATTACTTTGCTTTTTGTGTTTAACACTGGCTTTATGGAGGGCTTAATACATTCCTTCTTCTAAACAAGATTTACCTTCTTCATTAGAGGTGACACAATTCATACTTACTGGTCATGCTTTAACTGTTGAATCATGGTATTTATATGACAAGGTTGCATACAAAGGAGGCATAACATAATCTAAATAAATGGCCAGAGAATGTTTCTTTTCTATAGTAAGCTGCAACTCAACCTCACGACAGAAAAAATGAATATATAAATGAAGGTTTTGTCTCTGCTTCACAGTGATATTACAATAAATTCTTCCCTGGAAATGTTAAGTGTCAACAAACATGTATTTTCTATCAAATTATTGTTTAATTTTTATGGAAGACAGAGCCTCCCCTAAGGTTTTATAAAAATTGTCACAGTGTGTCTGCTTGCTTTCTTTCTTGCTGCTTTCTTTTTTTGTTTGTTTGTTTCTTTTTTTGTTTTTGGTTTTTGTATACAACTACATTTGGGAAAGATGTAAGTGATGAGATATTAATAAAAGATTATGAGACTTCGCTGTAACTGTGTAAGCTTAGAGCATATTCTTTCTCTCTCTCTTCCTCTCTATACACATACCACACACATACATGCATATACAAAGATAAAGGCATTATAAATAGCAGATAAAAGCTAGACAAAAGCACATATAAACAGTGTCCTGGTGACAATTCCTAGAAAACACTGGTTGTATCTATATAGATATGCCATAAAGCTGTGAGCCTGCTTTCAGGTTCCAAGTGCACTAAATGTATGTCCACACTACATATCCTACTGTCGAAAGGCTAGATGTTTTTCTGTTGATCACAACAATTTTATGTCCAGTTAAATTGCACAGTGATACACCTAACCTATTAAGTCAACTTTGTCTCGACTGTGAAGCGGCAAAAATATTCCCAAGCCTATTAAATTGCATTACCTTTTGTAACCCCTTCAAGAAGACAGAACAACTTCTTAACTAAGGTCACATAAGGTACAACATTTCCTCCTGTTTGTTGTTACACTCATTATTTTTGTATTATATTCTTGGATATGATTGGTAATATCTAGATATGGGAGAGTACGCTGTCTTTCAGCAGATACTTAGAAAGTTCATGAGGACAGGAAGCTCCAGTTCTCCCTGGCTGCTCTCAGCAGATGTACTTGCCAATGAAATGAGAATGAATAATGAGTTGCTATTACATGTTGGAGGTTCGGAGATGCGTCCAAAGAGAGAAGTTTTAGGAAAGGCAGAGTTTTTGCATTGTTAAGTCTGAGCAAAGTTGATGGGGACAAATGGCAAAACAATTTGTTTATTAAAATTTGGCTTCTAAAAATGAGTGCTGTGCAAGCGCATAAATGACTGGGAGACACTTCTGGTCAGGTCTAGCTCTTGGCAACCTTTTACCTGCATATGGTATGATTAGCAAATAAGGACTGTCTGCCAGTATTCCTGGAGAGTTTGAAGTGAGCTTGAGGCTTTTGTGTTTGGACACAGATTCTATATAGGTCTTCAGGACGGGTTAAGTTGTCTCCAGGCAACCTGGTGAAACGGATAGAGACAATCAGGAACTCATTACATGGGTGCGCTAGTAATACTAATAGGAAATACCTTGCAAACGACATTCCGTTCCTCTACCCCCCCTCCCCTCAATCTTCATTCACTCAGTTTCTACTTTCAAAATCTACTAGCAAGGTGTTATTCAACCTGCTCTAGCATTTTTATTCAGAATTTATTATCCTGGGCCTCATCTTGCTCTTAAAAGACCAACTATGTTAACCAAAACACAAGCAATAAAAATGCATTCACTGTTAAATGCAAATGTTATTTTACTAACATCGTACATGCATTTATATTTTTGGATGTTTCTTCAGGAAATGCACAGTGCTCCTTATTCAACAAAGTAGGGATATCATAACACTCTCTAATAAGCCTGAAAGCATTGACGTCATATTTCAAAGTGCTTTGCAGAAATTGAACATACATAACTATTTAATCGTGACTGAAAAGCAGGTACGTATGTGGTAGAAGTACTTATTCTAAGTTGGTAATGCTGGAGAATGAAGTATAATGTATGGATTAAATAAATTTTCAGATGAGTGGACTTATATTTAACTTAAATCTCTTTTTTTTTTTTTTTTTGGTTAAGATATTTTTTAATATACAATACTATTTTTCTTAATGACATTAAAAACAGAAAAGATGTTCATGACCTTGGAACATGAGGAAACAGTTCAAAACCTACTGACTTCCATAGGTCTGTAGGACCAGAGCTGCCAATGAAACAATGGAAAAGACTGATGAATAAAGCTCATTCAGAGTGGGGTGAGGAAATTCTGTTTTGACAATGAAAGATATTTTTCATGCCAAGTTGTCTCACTTTTTTCCACATATATATTTGCATGCAGAAGCAGAATAAAAGACCTTGATATGCATTGCCAAGTATTGTCCATCTATCAAACACCATTGAAATGCAGGAATTCTAACAATGCTTTTACCGATGAAAGCCTAGGAATGGTATACTTCAACACAGAAATGTTAATCTGAAGCTGTTTTCAAGATACAGACCTATGGGTCTGATATAGAATCAGGCCCACAGGGGAAATAAAAAAGACTTGAAAAATAGATGACAAGTATTGCTACTATTCTACAAGAAAAGATAAACGAAATAATATTTTATAACTGTCTTCATGCCCTGTCATTAAACAACCACAACACACATATACTCAGCAGACGGCTACGTTGTTACATCATTGTGTGATGCTTTACTTCTAGGAATAGCAAGCTGGTATGTTAGAAACTAGAATTTTCAGCAGCAGCAGTGTTAGCCTTTTTCATTAACAGTATGTGTTCAGGGGAGCAGATAATTTAACAAATCAAAGACCTGGGTAAGAAAAGTTAGCACATTTATCGATATTTGAACCACAAAAAGATGAATTGTGTGACTTTTCTGAGATCAAGACTTACTATGGCCTAATTTGATGAGCAGTTTGAAGGAAAAGGAACTTTTAAAAGACCTACTTTGTAGCTAATTAAAAATAAAATATCTTTTACAAAAGCAGTACAGTAAACTGACACCATACTTGCATTTTTTCCTGTGAGACCAATCCTTGTGTGAATTGCATTTTTCCTTCTTTAAATAAAGATGTATAAACAAAATTTTTTGAAAAAAAAAGTTGTAAAATTTTAATGTATGTGTATATTTGAGATGTCATCAGCACATTATATTTCTTCCTAATTTGGTGTGTCAGTGGCTTATGTAGTTATAAAACCAAACAGGTTATCACAAATATTTATCATCCGAGAAAGCATAACACTTTCAAGAAGTCTTTGTTGCCTTCCCAGTTTTAAATAGGTCTTAAAAGAATTAATCATTCTTCTCATCGGTAGATTATTGTATTTGTAAATACAATGACCATGAAGCCAATGCATTACAAGCGATGAACCTGAAAATTAAATGTTCCTGCCCAAGAAGTTGAATGATTAATATTAAATTATTTCAATGTTCTATGATGGAATACCATTTCAGGTAAAGCATAGAGCCACACAAATCAAAAACCCAGCCAAATAAAAAAGATAAAAAGAAGGAAATCCTATTTCAGTTAAGTATAACGTAATAAAAAAAGCAGAACTAGTTTCTACTGTCTTCACAGATGCTTGGTAAAACCTGAATTTGTCAGAGATACCACTAATTTTAATGGAATCGCTGATGGAGAGGAAGTCTTCTCAATGTGAATCAAATGTTAATAGAAATTGGGCTTTTGTTCCTGCAAATACCTTTAAATAAACAGATAATGGTGACTACTGTTTAGCTAATCAGATTCCTTTATCATTTATTTGGTGGTTTATTGTTCCACAGATTTTATGTATGAGGTTTATTTGTTTTGAGTACCAGAGGGCCTTATGCAGATTCAATTGGGGTTGGCCGTATGCGCAGAAGCACATGTGTTTGCATAAGGGCTGGACCAGCTTACATTTCCCTAACATTTTGAATTAGGGTATGTGAGAACATTGCTTTTTCATTTTCTACAAAGATATTAAGACAAAGTTTCCTTACTCAGCAACATTAAAATTGAATGTCATGTTATACTTACGATGTTATTGGACATCAAGTATTCTGGTAAACAGCTGGCATAATCCTGGATTGCACATCTGGTAGGTGTGGATGGAATTCATTAGAGTAAGTCTTCCATAAATAATGTGCCAAAGCTTTGATATAACAAGTGCTTATGTCTGATGGCAGCCATTTACTGTTTGCCAGTTCAAATGTGCTTCCAGTGTTGGAATTCATCCACACTGGCACTTGAAATGTTGAGAATGAGCTCACTACATTTTGGAGGTGAAAGTTGAAGTATGGGAGCCATATCCTCAGCTGCTATGAACTGCAGCAGCTCCAGGGAAATGAGAAGAAGCACCCTACTTTGTAGCTGAATTTTTTTTTGGCCTATATGCTTTAACTTTTAGCCAGCTTAATATTATTTAAGGGCAATTAATCATGGGGCATATCATTCTAGAGAAGTGACCTTGAGAAAAGTCCTCTAAGAGAAAAGTTCCCTTAAAGAAAAGCCTAAAACAGCAAGAGATGAAGGATTTATGTGTTATTGTAGAACAATAGAAGATAGATCTGGAAAGAACCTTGAGGAATCACCTACACTATCTTTCTGCTCCAAATGTGTTTACCCTATTCCCGATAGATACTTGACTAATCTCTTCATTAATCATTTATCATTAATCCCAGCCCAACATCATCAACAGAAAGTAATATACATAGCTCCCCCATCTCCCTTACCCCAGATGCAGGGAAACGTCTGACATTTTTTCTCTTGATAGGACAAGCAAGCAAATGATTATCATCCTTGCTGTTTGCAGATGCAATGGAAGTATTCAGCCGAAATGTTGACAAGAGGTTGGAATATTTAAATATGACCATGAGGCGAGTGAAAGAGGACTACAGAATAACAATTCAGATATTTTTATTTGTGTTTCAGAGGATAACTTCATCTAAAAACTGATCAAAAGGAAGTATCATTCCCTCCAGACGTTTCATAATAATGTACTCTTATTATTTGTATTTTATTTTAAACACGCTGCATTTTATGTAAAAATCTGTTCTTTTATGCTGCCACATACATAAAAATTGGTTTCCAAGTATTATTAAATCTCTCATATTTGCCCTGGCAATAACAAAAGACTTATAGAATTCAGTACTTAGCTCTCAGTATGGGCGTATTAAAGAAAAAGAAACTGAAGTGAAATGCATAACAAATACAGAAAAGGCGCTTACTTAGTATCCTTGGGTGATATTTTCAGAGGCACATAGGTTGTTTAGTAACATAAACCAAGAGATTTAGGCTCATAGGTGATTTGGGCACTTCCAAAAAATTAATTTCACAGAAAAATCTTGAGACAATAATTTGCCCCTCAAAGGAAATACTTAAATTTTATTTTAGCTGAATTATAATCAATGATAAAGGCCTTACCCAATTGATTGCTCTTCCTAAATAGATTGCACATTATCTGTTTCTCTGCAGAGTAATTTCTTTTTATGCCTTTATGCCCTATTGAGCCATGGCTGATCAGAACATCTTTACCTGTGTAAGTGAACTGTAAAGCATTAAAATGTCATCCTTCATTACACCTTAAAAATAGATACAAGTAGTTAATTTTTTTTTCTTGTTGATACTGTATTTTTGTTGTTGTTGATAAGGATTCTGTATACATTTTATTCTTAATTTTTTCATTTTCATGTCACAATCTTTATGGGGAGGACCTGGGACCAAAGCTGGCATGAAAGGCACACATTCATTTAGCAAGATGAGAGCAGCAAAAAGCAAGTTAACGAACACAGAACAATTTCTACTCATTGGCAATAATTGGTTCTTATTGAAATTGGCAAGAATGATGAATCCAATGCTCCAATAATTTTACTGTGACATCAGAAAATTAATAGAGGAGCACACGAAGAAATCCCTGGGCTAGGAAATAGATGAAAGCCAAAGCTGTGTGAGATAGCAGGCATCTAATAAGAGTTATCTATAACCCAGAGTTGAGAGGAACAGGGCAATGTCTATCTCTTGACTTGTATCTTCAGTTATTAACTGTCTTTAAAAGCATTTGGATTTTTTGTTACGGTGGCAAGCTTCCATGTTATTATCTCTCCTGCTGACTGTATAGGAGAACAATAGAGAGGAGAGAAAAAGGTAAGCTGTTTTTGAATTAGTGGTGACAACTTCTCAGTCTCCCTTCACTTAAAACTCAGGGGAAAAGAAGACATTGTTCTGGTGCTTACAGTAATAGTGGTTTCAATCTCAGAGAGGCAGTGTGGAATTACAGGTTTGCATTAGTGCTTGCCATCATATCACTACTCTCTAGTTCCTTTTAATTCAATAAATGTTCTCATTTACAGTTAGTCATAGTTTCCCTCTAATACGTTATTGTCATTTAATACTATACAGTTCAAAACTAAGAAAGATGCTGCAGAACTGCTGCTTAAGATTATTAAAAACATTTGGCATCAGCCTGAAGATACTGCCTATGGTATCAATAGCACAGCTTCAGCTGACTTCAAACAAACCACAGTTAGGCCAATACTGTAAGGTACTTCAGAAAAATCCTGGCTATCGTGCTTTGTCTTCATCTTTTTGAATCCTCTGTGCAGTGTCTATGCTTACAAACACAGCAGAGGTTTAGCAAACCTAATGATGTGACAAGTCAGCTGTAGCTCAAACTGTGACCTGATGTTGAGTGTACATCTACGCTGGAAGACTTAATACAATAGTGAGGCAAGCAAGCATCCAGCATTTCCCAAAACAACAGTGACAACAACCACCAACTTGCATGTATTATGACTATCTCTGTTGTTACAGATAACAGTTGTCTGTAGATTGTAAATTAAAAGATGTATGTGAGCAGAGATGCAGGATTTTCTGAATATGTTTTTGGTTTGAGGAAATCAAAACTCAGTTTTGTTCTATTACACCTACTGAAACACAGTGTATATACATATAAAAAAAAAGGGAAAAAAAGAAAAAGATGTACATCTAGTTCAAAAAGACACTCGTAATAAAATAAAAAACAGAATGACTTTTAGAAGCATATTTTGATCCATCTTTTTTTTTCTTAAACACATATCTAAAAGAATAAGAGATTAATAAAAACTAGGCCAGAGGGAACATCAGATCATCTAGCCTTACTCATTTATTATAGGACATTAAATTTCACCCTTTACCCCTGTACTGAAGCCAATAGTCCTTGCTTGACTACAACATGCCCTGTACTTAGTAAAAGCATAGCTTCCAAAAGGTATCCTCTCTTGATTTGGAGATGTTGAGAGACAGAGAATTCATTTCTCTGCTGGGTTGTTCCATTCATTAATCATGGCCGTTTGCTTTTAAAAAATGCTTTATTTCTAATTTGAATTTGTCTGGCTTCTTGTTGCAGACATAAATCTTGTTATAGCTTTCTTTACTGGATTTAAAAGTCCTCAGTACTCTATATTTTCCATCTATGATGATATCTGTAAGTTAAAAAAAAGCCCTTTAAAAAAAATAAATCAACACATCTCTCTCCCTGTACATTTCTCCCTGTAAGACGTTTTCTTTAGACTGCAAATGATTTCTGTGGACTTAGCTACCTCATCTCCAACTCAACCTCCTTTCAAAGTTGTGAATACTGGAATTTCACACATGGTTTTCTAATATTAGCCTTACCAGTGTTCTATGTGGCTATATACTCTTAGATAGCTGTATTTTCCTTTCTTTTTGTTATGCCAGTATAAAAAAAAAAAAACAAAACCACAAACCAAACCCAAAACTAAAAAACCCCCCAAAATATTAATCCATTCACCAGTTTAGTGTCTAGGCATTATACAACATAAAACTTGAACCCTTAAGAAACATTCCTAAGTGAATATGTGGAAAACATCAAAATAACCACAAAAGTCTGCCTTATTAGCTGCCAGAAATCTGTTTAGAAGCATAAGTCAATTCCTGCAGATTTTGTGAGGCAGAGCAAATCCTTTAAGGAGAAGCTAGGCTCACAACTACATGGCTGCTACAGCAGCATTGTTCAGATATGCCTGCCCTGAGTTTATATTACCTGCTGGAGGAACACACAGAGAGAAATCATTCCAGTTAAGTTTCCCACTTTTCTCTAATATGTAGCTTCCTTGTCAGGCAGGTGAGGCCGAAGATAGAAAAAGGGAACCTAGCTTCGACTGGAGGTGAATATGTATTTTTCTTGGAATAATTTAAGCAACATCATCATATTTTATATGCTTTTCAATGTATGTAAAATGTGAGAACAGGGCGGATAACCCAACAGCTTTCATCACTGAAGGTGTCAGGTCAAAACATTGGCATTTATTCCTAGGTCAGAGGAAACATTTTCCTTTAAAGCTCTGACAGTGATGCTGAAACCTGCCTGAAAAGACAATTTCAGGGAATTAACAGTAAGCTCTGTTTTTTAAAAATATTAATGTCTTCTCGGCCCCGGTATTGCTGCAATTAAGGTAGATAGCTGCACCTCTGTAGCGAATGGTTTGGGCTTCAACCAGCCTTGACCTGATTTTATCAGGTAACAAAGACAGAAGCTCTTTGTCTTGTTTTAAAATTCTATGACTGAGTTCATTAATTAAACCTCCTCTCTCCCTCTCAAGTCCTGTTACAAGTCACATTTCTATAGTGAGGCGCTAATGACATCATTCACAGCCATGAACCTGCTGCAATAAAGCAGACACATAATTTCAGTGTGGCAAAGTGTAGCATCTCTCTTCTTATTAACATCAGCTCTGTTTCTTGCTTCGTCACAGGAAAAAAAATCTCCCTTGTCAAAGAACTGCTGTAAGACTTGCAAATAACTGACTTCAAACTGGGAGCAGCTTAGCACAGCTATTAGTGGAAGGCTCCCTTTTGACTCACTTGGTAAACCTGCTCTCTGTACACCCCCGGGGTTCTGGTTCAAGGACTGGCTGAGTGCACACACAGCAAGTTCAGTTACCAGATTTAATCTGTCAGATGCAAACAGCTGTCATATCCATCTGTAGGACACGCTGAAAGGGTGGAGAGATCAAAACCCGAGATTCCCTGTGAGTTTCCAGGATTAACAGTCCCTGAAGTACCAGAGATCTAAATGAACAAATCTAAGTGAGCACAGGGTGCATCCCGGTAATTTGGCAGGTCTGAGACAGGTGTATGGCAGGAATATTGCAGGGCAAGAATAACATTCATGCTTTTCTTTCAAAAGTGATTATGAAAAATGTTCATTTTCCCATTGTGCTCTCTGTTCACCTTTAGCAACTGGCTAGGCAGTTGTCTCGGTGTCGCTGCTGTTGTGCTGCACCGTCCACAGGAATGCTCCTTGGCAACATTCCTTTGACCATCTCTGACATTTTTGTCATAAAGAATACCCAGTCCCTCCCTTCTGTTGCTAAGTCAATTCATGCAGCACGGTTAAGACTGAGATTTATCCTCTGCCTCATTTCCCTCATATCTGACTGCTGAGTTTTCAGCCTTTCTTGTCAATATCTCAACTTGATTGCACGACTGAGTTGCTACCTTACAATTTTTACTGTGGTGAAGAAAGTATACGTTGACATTCATTCAGAATTTACATTCAAATGGATGAATGTTTATTTAATTTTCATGACTTCAGATAGGGCTGATTTAGTGCAGAATGTTTAAAAATGTGAGTCATAGAGCGTATTTTTTTAATTTAAGTTGTTGAAGACATCAAGTCTGCAATGAAGCAACAATATGCATATAGAGAGAGTTCCCAATAACTAAGAGACAATCCTAGTTAAATGTATGTTTAGAGAGAAGGATCAACCCAATGTGTTTGTATAGCTGAGTTGCAGTTTCTCTGCAACTACTGAAGACATTTCAAATACAGTCAGTGCAAAAATGGGAAAAAAAAAATACATGTAGCCTGTCTTGTTTGAGATAGTTGTCATATACACTCATGCAAAGGAAAAAGAACTGGGAAGAATTTACTTCATATTTGAAAACAACTTATTTTAAAGAGTTAACAGAGATCACATTTTGAAAAGTAACCCTTCTTTAATAGGAACATCCAAGACACTAGACATCATACCATGAATACAATCTTAACCATATCAGTCTTTGTAAATGGATGAAACACGCTTGAATTTAACTGCAGGCCACTGCAGAGTCTCCAAGTAAGGTCAAACGCTTCAACTGAGAAACTTCTAATAAATCAAAGTCATAATGTTTTAATCTTCAAGTATGCTGTGTTAGTTATTTGCAATCTTTATCAGCCTTTTAAAAAACTTTTGAAAGTTTTGAACAATGACACAAAATTAGGGCTGTGATGAGCAGTTCCCCAGAGTTTTGAGTTTTGTTCAGAAAGTCCTTCAAAACTTGCAATCTAATTAGAGCTCCTAAGGAAGCAGCATTCTTCTGTGGATAGTAATTGGAATATCAGTCACAAAAGCAAGGGTAATATGCTATATGCACAATCTAGTTAGCTTTAAACAGGGTAGCACAGGCACCTCTAATAGTTTAACCACAGCAATAAAGAAGCTATTGTGAGCTTACAGCCATGATTTATTGGCAGTTTTGAAGCCCACACTCATCTTTGTGTTGATGTGGCTTCTAATGCTTTAGCCAGTTTTAAACTAGTCAGTGAGTATGGACTTGATCCTACTGTGGCTAACACTTCAGACTTAGTCTCGAATTGCTCTCTTGGGTCTGCCATTCGGACTTGAGTAATAACTGCTTTTCTCTGTGCCTCAGTTTTGCCATTTGTAGACTAGGAACAATAATACCTCTTGTAAAATTCCTTTAAAGACTATGGATATAAACTGATAGAATATTCTCAGAATGACTGAGGGGAAAATAAGATTCTCTAGCATGAGGAGCAAACACAATTGGGTTTGGCCTATGTTCTGTGCATAAATTTCAACCAGTCACTGGTTAGTATCCTATCTACTCTGCCTTCTTGCTTTCATTAGGCCTTGTTGAGAGTAACGTAAAGTGCTCTGTAAGCATTCAAGGCATTTTAACCAGTTTAGTATCTCCAGTGTATAGCAGGCTCCTGATGCATAAAGCAATCCCATCTAAGCCAAAAGATATTAACTGTGATTATGAAAAACGTGTATGACTAAAATGAGTTCTGAGTAAGTCCTGTAAAACCACATGTTAACAAAACATTAGGTCATACCTACCCTGTGCTTTGTGTATATATACGTTACAGATTTGAAAAGGAGTTGCAAAAGGCAAATACAGCACTTGTCAAGCAAGAGTCTTACTCATTTTCATTGGCTTGATATCCAAGATTTCCTTCTCTTCTCTCATCTACCCTCAACCAACATAAACAAAAGGACAGACTAATATTTATGTTCCTCGGCCATTCAAACAGACCAAACAAAACCCCCCAACCACCCCTTTGCAGATATTTTATAGAGCACAGCAGATGTCCAAAACAGCTGACAAGACAGGAAAATGTTAACACTAACACCGTAACAACAAGTCGAGCAGAATTTTGCTGGTCACAGGCTGCTCAGCAAGCAAGTTCAGAGAGTTAACAGCAAAACTGCTGCATATATTTAAACTTTGCGCTGTGGGTCATGTAAACATTCCTTTCATGGAAACTGTGCTGGGAACGTAGAAACTCTCTGACCCTGCTGTGTCTTCCCTATAAGGTTTATCATAATACTGTGACATAACTACATATTGTATCTGTCAAAAAGATGGCATCTTGCTGTTTAGGAAAACCAAGCTTGTGTTTATCAGTGGAATCTGGAGAAAAGCAATAATGCAGTCCTGTGCCATTGGAAACATTTCCATTGATCTTGACATTTTTTTAAAGCAAATTGTCATTTGAAAGTGAATCTAAACTATAAGACTGTAACAGCTTTTTTCTAATAGTACTAAAAGTGGGTATGGAATTCAATAGACATACATGGTCCTGAGGAGTTTAAATCTCAATTAAACTTCTCCGATGGAGTACTAGTGCTTCCACAGATTATCAGGAAAAGAAATGGTAACGGTTAATTACGTGTATAATTTCTTTGCCTTTTTCTTATTTTTCAGAGGCAGGGAAGTTGGAGATTATACTACAGCATTCTAGTCATTTCATTGTAGTCCTAAAGCAATATGTCATTGTCAGACACTTTATCTGTCACTTGTACTCTTGCCCGTAGACAGCAGTAGCCTTCTGGGAGATTTCATGGTGACTTTTTTTTTTTTTTTTTTTTTGCCAGGCTGCAGCAGGTGTGAAGTCACCACAACTCTATTAGCTCCACTGTGGCAATGAAAGCACATTATTATAATAGAATTGGATGTCTACTCATTACTAGGGAAGCGACTTGCTCCAGGACTTGCCCTTTTTCTATGTAAGGCCACACTTTCCTGCCAGCTCTTTTTCAGAAGAGGGCTCAAAAATGAAGACATCAAACACTCAGCTGGAATCCAACTGCATTCCACCCTGCCATCCTCACAGACTGAACCTGAAAAGCCTGTCTTCTCTTATTTCAGTCTTGACAAAAGCAGGACAATGGGTGGCTATTGGTAAAGTCTTTTTTTTGCAGTTAAGAGCCATAAGCATTATCCCAGGAATCTCCATTCACATGAAGATAATGCACAGTCACTCTCTCCTTGTTTAGACTACAGCTCAGTCTATCTCAGACCACCTCTTACTTTCTTTCTTGCTTTTTAATCCTTGGCTTTACCTACTGAGCTATCCAACAACTGAACAAACTAAATAGGAAAATAATTGTGGTAAGTCTAAGTGCATCGGAGCCTTAGACAAAGATGCCTTGCCTTTTCCCCCTCAGCTCCTAAGCTATATTGGTGGGAAGGAACTTCCAAACAGACATGTTTAAGACCACTGAATGAGCTTCTGGAGCCTGGAAGGGGTCAATGTATTCTACGGAGAATCATCTGTCCTTCAGGGGTAAATGAAGTCGATCACAAATCTTCTTAGCACTCAGCTTCTTAATGGGCTTTTTGCACACTAGTCTGCATTTACACAAGGTTACTACTATAAAAAAAAAAACAACAATTTTTGTGTTGGTTAAGAATTTCAGCTCCTGATGTGTTTGCTTGTTTGTTGGTTTGTTTGTTTTG
Organism: Burhinus bistriatus; assembly: GCA_013397275.1. Lineage (NCBI taxonomy): Eukaryota > Metazoa > Chordata > Aves > Charadriiformes > Burhinidae > Burhinus > Burhinus bistriatus. The sequence goes on along the minus strand of VYXH01012651.1, from coordinate 86,352 downwards.
TTTATTTTGGTTTGGTTTGGTTTGGTTTCTTAATAAGGGTGAAGAATATGTTAGAAGGCTTGGAAGCAAACTTTTTTGTTGCTGGAGCTCTCTAAAAGGGTGACAGAGAAGGTATGGTTATGTCTAAGGAACAATTGCTTGAAGAAAAGCTTTCTTCTTTAGCAAAGATATAAACTACCTAGAGTGTACATGAAAGAGAATTCATTTTTAGATATATCTTTGCATCTTTAAATTAAACAAATATCTCAGCTAGTAATGTTTTCATTTACTGATCCTTCTGCTCCTTACAGCATCAATCCTGTCACCAGTAACAGCAATAAACAAGTACTGAAAGGCTTGAAGTTTCATTTCCTATAAGATTTTGGATCATATTCCAAGGAATAAACCCTGCAGAGGTTTATTTCCTTCCTCTACTCCATTCCCTATATTTCTATGCCTTATACCACTGCTTTGACGGGTTTCTGTTTGTCTGTCACCTGGATTTGACTAAGTCCCATCCTCTTAGTCACACCTCAAATGATCCTAGGACCTACCAACTTTCCAAAGGCATCCACAGGATTCAGTAGTTGTTGAAACAATTAACTTTCTGAAAGATTACCCAACCTCCTCCGTGATCCTAACTCCACCAATCTGCCAGTCTCATCCAGGGTGTTATTTTTACACTTCCAGCTTAGGGCAAGAAAGCAGGTGAAAGGGCTGGAAGGAACGTCTTATAAGGAGCAGCTAAGGACTTTGGGCTTGTCTAGTTTGGAGAAAAGGAGGCTGGAGGGCAACCTCATGGCTCTCTACAGCTTCTTGAGGAGAAGTGGAGAGGGAGGTGCTGAGCTCTTTTCCCTGGTATCCAGAGATAAGATGCATGGGAATGGTTCAAAACTGTGCCAGGGGAGGTTTAGTCTGGACATTAGGAAACATTTCTTTACCAAGAGGGTGGACAAACACTGGAACAGGCTTCCCAGAGAGGTGGCTGATGTCCCAAGTCTGTCAGTGTTTAAAAGGCATTTGGATAATGCACTTAACAGCATGCTTTAACCTCTGGTCAACCCTGAATTGGTCAGGCAGTTGGACTAGATGATCATTGTAGGTGCTTTCCAACTGAAATGGTCTGGTCTGGTCTGGTCTGGTCTGGTCTGATCTGGTCTATTCTATTCTATTCTTACAGCGGGCTGTATACAAATGTGCTTACCAGATATGCTTGGTTTAGATCACTGTTCAGTGCAGATAAATCATTAGAGCTGTTGCATCTTACTTAGGCAGTTAAGCAGACTTAGTACAATATCTGAGAAATTTCTATAAGTGCACTAAGTTAGAAATCACCTTTGTTTTGCCATCTGCCTCTCAGGAATAAAACTATGTGGGAAGATTTTTCCCATTTATTAAGTATATTATCACTATGCATATTTATGTTAAGATGGAGAAGGTAGAAGAAGTAGGTTTTCTTTCCCATGGGAAGTTGTTCTAGTAGACTCCTTTTGAAGAATAATTACAGTAATTAACATGATCAGCTCTGTTCAAGTTATGTCTCTAGGAGAGGAGAGTTTGCTCTTTGGAGATTTTTGTCTGGACATGAGGATTAGAGTTGTCAGCAGTGATGTGCCTCTTGAAGAACAGCTATCCTGGATACAGACCATTTAGCGTTTTAAAGGAATGAATTGAGGGCAAGATCCAAACCAAGATTTAGATCTCTAAGTCCGTAAAACCACCACTTATCCTGTTCAGGGAGCATATTTTCACCTCACAAATTGCTTAGGCACTTAAGATTCTGCTACAAATCAGGCCCTGAAGCATTTGCTTCTTATCGGATGTGAATATCTAGGTGCTCACCAGCTGCTTAAGCCGTCTGAGATCTACAAGTTCTTCAGCCTTGTGCCCAGCACACTCCCCGGGCTACCTGGACTAATGCAATCCAGCAATACAAAACTCAGCAGCCATGGTCAAATTCACCAAAAGGAGAAGTCCAGAGGAGGAAGCCCAATGCCAGTGTAAGAGCTCCGAGTATCTGTCTGGCATGCTCCTCCTGGAAGGAGGACTAGGGCAGTTCCCTTCATGGCACATGGAGTTACAAATTCTCAACTTTCACTTTTGAAACAGTGCAAAACTGACATTAAAAATAGTTACCAATATCCAATTTTATAGGCATTCCAAGGCCAGCTGGTGTTTGACAGCTGTTTCACTTAAACTATAACCTAGTCCAGATGTGCTCCCCATGAGGGCCTTGCCGGGGCTGGGGTCTCCTCAGGGGATATCAGCCAGGGCCTGTCCCACTACTGCAGCCAGCAGCAGGGCAGCTGCGGGCACCGGAGCAGCCACAGCCATGGCCACCGGGCACCACCTTGGCGATGGGTGTGTGCCAAGGTCGGGCTGGGATGGGGACCTGCAGATGGGCTTGGCTCAACAGGGCCCATGGCTGGGCAGGGCAGGGCTGTGGGGAGCTGGAGATGGGGCCTGCTGTGGTGTCACTGGGGCAGGGGCTGATGGCCCTGGGCCATGGGCAGGGTGGGGGGAGCCCTTGGAAGGGGCTGGGCAGGGATAGCCAGGACCATTAGTGCCCTTGTCTTGCCATATCTGCAGCACAACGCATGCATAAGTAAGGCATGGCTTTTTAGGCTCAGGTTCCTTCAGTGAAGGAGTGTTTCTGACAAAAGAGGGATGTCTCCCATTACTGAAGCAGGGATGTAGAGCTACATCCTTCTCACTGCTCCTGTGACCCTTTCTTCCTTGGCTCCTGAGCTTTAGCAGGCACTGCACGGGGCGTGGTGAGCCAGGTAGCTTATGCTAACTCATCCTTCTGCAGCTGGTCGCACATCCTCGGGCCAAGTAGCATGTAATATTTCAACTCCCTGCTCTCACAGCAGGTTTTCTCTCTACTTGCCTATCAGGTAGTAGTTGTCACTCAGCCACTCCCTTCTTTTCTCATACTATTTTTCCATAAAAAGTACATGTTGGTCAACTCTGCTCAGTGGCATGATTTAAGTGCCTAAGCTGAGAAAAGATCTGTATTTTCAGAAGGGATTTTCAGTTTCCCACTGGGTGTTTTACTGAAGGCTACAGCTACAGAAGAGTCCAGCAAAGACAGAATTATAGACGTGGCCTTATTGTCTCACCTGGTCGTTTCTCAGTTTGACATATCATAAGCTGTACATTTCATTCTTAGGTACCCACCAACAATCCTACAATATATAGGCAGCTTGAGAGCCTAACCTGGTGCTAAGAGTTTGAGACATTTAACTGTTAGGTGTCATGACTCTCGGGGCTGTCCAAATATCTTTTAAATCTGTCAATATTCAGACCTGACAACAGATGGGATATGTTTTGCTGTTTGTGTACCGGTTCTTCCATTTTTTATTATAATCATATGCTTACTATTGACAGAAAATAAGAAAACACATGATGCTACTTGCTTAGGATAGGCAAAATAGATTTATATTGGAAATTAGTCTGGAATAGGTAAAATACTTTCAAATTCAAAAAATTGAAGGAAAGGAAAATAATTTCTCTGATACCACTCTGGAATACCAATAGACTGTGAGTATGTCATTAGGAACAATAAAAAAAAATAGAGAGGGAAAACATAATTGAATATACAGCACTCAAAACTGTTGCTTTAGCTTCCATTCTAAGTGCCCGTGAAATGGTTTATCATCTTAATGTCCTAACTCTACAGTCGCTGTGCTTTATGTCACTAAACCAAATGTTCATCAGATTAACATTTTACAGCACTTTTAGTGCTGTCTTTAGAAAGAAAAACCAAAACGAACCCCTGCAGCACTGGTTGAATATTGCAAGACATTTTTCATTAATGTTTGAATATTTACAATTGCTGCCTTTCATTTGATACCTTTTATTCTTTGCAGTATGTTAGCCATGATAATTAATAAACTCTTTAGGTGATCTGATTTTATCAGATTTATATCAAAGTTAGAAACATGACATATAAGCAATGCAGTCAGCAAAACTGTAAGCTACCAAATATTTCCAATTGAGTTAATTTGTACTTGTTAAAGCTGATGAGTTTTTAAAATGTCAGTAATCTGTAAAATAAGTTTTAAAATGTGAAAGAGAAAACATATAAGAAAAACATGATAACTTTGTCATGACCTTCTATCTTTTCTCTTTCTTCAGATATACAAAAGATGAGAATTCTTCGAGAGATTTGAAACAGAAAGTCAAGTTTGAATTAACTGCAACTGATATTAGACTTCTGTGAATAATGGAAATAATCAATGAAATATTTTGTTTAATTTATGAAATTTACCATAAGAAATATCTGACAAGCAAAGTTATGAGCGATCTATGACTAAATAACTTCAGAAAGGATGTGTTATGCTTACTAAAGGGCATTCATGATTCTACTCTGTCTTTAAGCAGAGTCACAAGGAAATTAATCTAAGATCTTCATGTATAAAGATATGCCAGAGACATTGTGAACGAAGATACTGTTCCATTCCACTTCAGTTCCTTCATCTGGAATGACTTGGGATTTATTTCTTCTGGATGGCATGAGCTACATATGTGGAGAAGGGTGAAAAACTTCTTACAATATCCCTGAACAGTAGAGGTATATCGCTTCAACTAAAAATACTCTTCCTCCTTCAACATAGTCTGAAAATGGTGGAATGCTTTATAGCATTGTATCCCCTTCATAGAGAGGGCAATCCTCCATTTCAGCAATGCATATTCAAATCCTAGCAGAAGCTGGAATTAAAAAGCTGCATATTACAGTACTCTCTTGTACAGTATTTCTGTAAAACTGAATATTCAGGAATGTTCCTGTCCTTATCTTTCTAATGTATTTTTTCATTCTTACTGTTATTCATTTATCTACTTTGTTTTCCTGTTTATAGTTCTTTCTTTTTTTTTTTTTTTAAGTTTTTTTTATATTAGTTCTTAGATTCTTTTCTCTGGATTTAGGGCACAAGAGGTATTTGCAAAACTCGTATTAATATTTACTGTTATAAAAGGACATAAATATTGAAAACATGGAAAGCAAAATTTCAAAGCAATGAAGTAGTAAAAGTGTTTAAATTTTTCAAATAAAAGACAAGGTGCTGTTTTCTAATATAGCCTATTACTTTGGATACCATTACATCAAAAAATAAGGTAATTTTTATTTTAGTGAAATTGCATAAGCATTACAAAATTTTGATGTTAACATCTTCTTAACTTTTAAGACTTTTAATGATCTTTTCACTTCACCTGAACAATGACTGACATCTGGATCTCAAAAACATCAAGCATAATAATCTAGCAAATATATCAGGCAAGCAAATGAAAGCTTCGTTAAAGAACCTGCTTAATTAACCTACTTGTCTACAGAAGTGCTATGGACATTTTCAGAAGACTTCAATGGATACAAATCTGTCATAAGCAAAGAACCATTCACGGTGTTCAGGTAGGTCTAGGCCACCTTTTGCAGTTTCCAGCTTGCCCTCCTTCAGAGCAGTGGCTGCTAGGGAATGCATAATTATCTATTTGATTCAGTGAAGTCAAAGAACAGTGGCAGGATGACTGAGTGACTTTCATTTGCCTGTGTAAAGGAAGCAACTACATACTTTTCTTTTTTAAAAGAAAGTTTTCTTAATATCTTTGTGCTTTTAGTAGGTGTTCACATGTCCCCATCATGTTAATCTGTGAAGAATTTATTAAAGTGATATGTCTTTAAAGAATTCCTTTGTTTGAAAGTAATTATTTCTTTGTAGTTATGGTTATTAAAATCAGTTGTACCTATATCTAGAGGTAAAATGAAATACACTAAAAAAAATGATAATTTTTGAATAAAGAATCTTGAGAAAAAATACAATATTGTCAGCAACAAATTACATTAATAACAGAATATTAATAAAAATGAATTTGAAAAGTTTCTTTTTAATTTGTTTGCAATGGATTAGAAATCCATTTCCTCGTAGTGTTTTTTGGTTGTTTTTTTTTTTTTTTTTTTAATTAAAATCTTGGCTTAATTTAAGGAAAAAAAATGGATGTTAACAACATTAACACTCGGTGTCCTAAAGTACCCATGAGAAATATATTTACTTGTTTAAGCAGTCAGAATTAAAATTGCGTGAAAAATTAAAAGTAGCCTTTCTTCTATTCATTGCCATCCCTCTTGGAAATGCAATGAAATATTTTCATGACCAGAAGACCTGTTTCCAGTCCATATTATTGTATAGTGTTAATGTTTGTATAGGAATTAAAAAAAAAAGTTAAAAGTAACACCCTTCAAGTCATTCCTTGAATGCTACACTGGGAAGAATATAGTTTACTTCAGTATGGAACATTTTTTGCAAATAATTTCTGTAATGCACTTTAGATGTAAGTTTTCACTAATTAATTACAAAACTATGTGCTGGAGTTTGCAGAACTTTGCCATTTTCATAATATTTCTTGAAGCTCAGCCATCCTCCAATAGTAAAGATGTCATGAAGCCAGAGTTGGCTGCAGCTCACTGTTCCTTACAATTATTGGTGTAACACACAGAAATCAAATGAGTATGCAGAATTATCTGCTTCGTATAAATATAAATTTAAATATAAATTTACATATAAATTTGTATTTTCACCTTTAGACATGTCCCTTTCCAACAACAAAGAGAATGAAATACAACCATATTTTTCCACTAGTATTTGCCCTCTGAATAGTTGTGGAAGCTCAGTTCTTAAATATTAGAAGACATTGTTTGAAATCCTTTTTTTTTTTTTTTTTAATTTCTTCCAAAATAATTATGCTGTTATGAGTAAAATAATCTATTTGAAATTCTGTTTTAACAGTGAGCAAAATGGCCTTAGATGTTTAGCAATAAAGGCTTTCAGACTATGCCTTCTCATGTAGAGTATCTCCTATCCAAGACACTTTTACCTATCTCTAGTACTCATTTTCGTTACTTTGATTTGGGAAGAATACAAACACAAATCCCAGAAGGATGAGTCTTCTTGACCTGAGCTCCCTTCCTCACCTTATATTTTACAGTAACATGGAAATGATCACTTTGCAAAAGCTCAGCAAACCAGTTAGTGACAGAAAGTCCTTTCAACCCTTTCAACAGCTAGCACCATCAGGCATTTCTAATACTTTTCCCCAATGTTACTTGAGGATCATCAAGGTCTCACTGCCTGCATCTGCATTCCTTGTTGTTCTAAACTGACAATATCAGACATTCTGAATTAGTTAATATCGCACAAATGGTAGTTGTGTTAATTTTACATGCATGCACACACACATAGATAATAGCTAGGCAGCCGGTTTGCTGGTATGCATCACTGCTTATCATGCTGATTATAATCATCTTATTGCTACCTTATTCTTCCTCCATCTGTTTGTTGCATCCATCTGTTGTCTATCGTCTTATAATGAGATTGCAAGTTCTTTGTGGCAGGGAGAATTTCCTTATTATTTGTTTGTATGCAGTTGGGAAGAATAGTTTGATGCTATTCAAGGTGTTACTGTGGTTTAGATGGTGGTAATACGAATGATCTAAGTAACTTTTTTTTTTTTTCTCTCAGAACAGTTTGTATGAAAGATTCGTTGACAGTCTTTTTAACTTATTGGTGTGGTAACATGACTAATGGTGAATTGTTTCTATGAAAGATTTTTTTTTTTAAATCACGCTTTTAAAATAATTTTCCCATCTTTTCATGTTCATAGACTTTCTAGGAAAAGGAAAATTTAGCATGCAAATAAAACCTTTGAAATTCTTTGTCTTCAGAGTCTGTGCAACAGATGTCTACTCAGAAGATGCAAAGCAATTTCCATTTTTTCTATTGTGATAGTTCTGTTAAAGGGAAAGTAAAAATATTTATTATGTCGGTTAAATCCAATTTGCCCAGTTAGGATGATCTTTTTTATTATTATTATTTTATTCCTTTAACGTGGTCTATAACAAAAAAAAAGGGTTTTGACTGAAGAACTTTGGAGTAAGTCCAAAGGAGGGCCATGAAGATGATCAGAGGACTGCAGCATGTCTCCTATGAAGACAGGCTGAGAGAGTTGGAGTTGTTTACCCTGGAGAAGAGAAGGCTCCAGGGAGATCTTGTAGCGACCTTCCAGTACCTAAAGGGGGCCTACAGGAAAGATGGGGAGGGGCTCTTTATCAGGGAGTGTAGTGATAGGACAAGGGGTAACAGTTTTAAACTGAAAGAGGGCAGATTTAGATTAGATGTTAGGAAGGAATTCTTTACTGTGAGGGTGGTGAGACACTGGAACTGGTTGCCCAGAGAAGTTGTGGATGGGGCTGGATGGGACTTTGAGCAACCAGGTCTAGTGCGAGGTGTCCCTGATCATGGCAAAGGAGTTGGAACTAGATGGTCTTTAAGGTCTCTTCCAACTCTAATCATTCTATGATTCTGTGAACATCTTGAAGTAAAATATTCTTATTTCCTTGGAAATTTTTGTTTCTTCATTTATTTGTTTTCAACTGTTATGTTTTTAAATGGAAATGTAGAAGTTGCTGCAAAGAAGTGAAACCTAGATGAACCAGATGAACCAGAACTCTGCCACCTCCCCAGTTCTCTGCCCTTATCCTGCCTCAAGTGCAAAATGCAATGAGTGAGAATCAAGCCAGACATAATCATGCATTGCCCTGAAAATACCTTTGAAGCATGGAGAGGATAGGTAACTTAAAATTTCCACGTAACTGCTTGCATTGGCCCAGATGTAATTCTCACCTGCTCTGCTGTCAGTCTCAAACTAACACATAGGTTATTTCCCCTTTAAAATGTCTTTTCCTACTCCAAGTGCTATATGAGGATTAAAAACCAGCAATATGTAAATGCCAGCAAGACTGCATCTTAATAACATATAAGAGCATGCAGCAAAGTTAAACCTTGTAGGTTATCAAGTGACAAGGACTTTTAAACTTTTAAACAGCGTTATGAAAAAGATGTTACAAAATTCACAAACTCTTCATTTTATTTTAGGATTAATTGTTCACTGGGAAAAGGCCATTTTTCTCATGTTAAAATAGCTGCCTACTGCTGATACTGTTGAATTTTATGAGGAATTTCAAAATCCTGTATAATTAGTTGATAAGAACCTATTAACTGCCATTCGTATCATATTCCTTCGTCCATGAAATAAAACCTGACTTTTTAGTTCTTATCTTTTATGATTTATTTAAGAGATTATGAATTCAACTTAAAAAATATTAAATGAAAAATAGTGAAAACCATCCCTTTAAGTCAAGGTTACATACGTTATACCTGATCTTTTGTTCTTTAGAAACTGAAGCTTGTCTTGCAGAGGTAGATAGATAAATAGACAGATAGATAGATAGATAGACAGACAGACAGACGGATGGATGGATGGATGGATAGATACGGATCTTCCAGACTTTTTTGCTGTTACATAGATTTGAACCTGCTAATAATATATTGATCTCTGAAAATCCCCACTATTTTATCTGTTATTATCTTACTACAGAAACTAGGAGTAATTGGAAAATGCGTGCAATATGACAAATTCTCCATGGATATAGTGTCTATACAGAGGACCAAATTCTTACAAAAGAATGGGCTTTGATATCACCTTTTCACATAGCTGTTACGTTGACCCAGCCTATACCGCTAAACCAACGACAAGAAATTCAGCCTGTGGTTGGGGAACCTCTGGAGTCCACATAGGGAGTGTGAGAGAGAGAAAGAGATGGTATGTGTACATGTGTGTGCACGTGTGTGTATGTGTATGTGTGTGTGTGTGTGTAAGTTGCACATGGGTGATACAGCTCCCGGGAGGAAGGAAGGCAAGAGGTGATGAGGGGCAAGAGAGCCATTCTTAGTTGCCCCATCAGGAATAATTTATGATTTTACTACCCAAAACTGCTTGTTCCAGCACAGCCTCAATGTTGACAATAAGCGTGAGATCCGCAGATCACAAGTGAGGGAGCTCCCTGTCCCATAGTACTTTGCAAGCGTACGGACAGGTCAGCCAAGCAGCCCTCATCTACAAAAGTGACACTATTTATGCAAAATATTGGTCTGTTTAACTTAAAGGGACGTTATCACAAATGAGTGACCAAACTGCCCTTTGTCCTTAATGAAAATTCATTATGCCTAAATTCAAGATTTTTCCTTCTGTATTGGTGCTTGTAACACAAAATAACAATACAGCAGGAGTTCTAGAGGACTGAGGGTGGTCAGTGGTGGTGAAGGAGGCTACGGGTTAGTGGGAGCAGCAGGCAGCCATCAGAGGATGTGTAAACTGCATGAAGTTGGTCACCTTTTAGGCAGGTTTGTAAGGATTGAAGAGATCCCAGTGGAATTTTCAGGGGGCTGCAGTAGCCTCAGGTGGATACTATGGATGTGCTTTTTTCTCTTCTCAGCTCTCTAACTTAATTAATTTCTTGTCTTTTTAAAAAAAAAGTTAATGACCATTTTTCAGAAGGTTTTTCTTATGTTAAAAATGACTGAAAGTTTACTTGGATATGCCTGATTTTTGTTTGTTTGCTTTTTCTAAGTGAAGTTTGAGTGCATGGTCCATCTTAACCCTTATACTTACAGCTTGCCTTTGGTCCACCAGAAAGACTACAAAAGTAATTAAATATGAGTCAACTGGATTAAAATATGCACACCTATGTGTGAACGGGTACGCTGTTCTGGCATCAATCTTCTTATGTTTATAGTTTCTGTCTTTTTCATGTAGAAATAACAGAACAAGTTAAGAAAGCAAAATTAAAAAGATATATAAATGCATTCTGTACATAGGCAAATACAAAGATACGATCAATATTTGGTTGTCCTAGTAATGTTGATGACCCCTGGAAGAAAATCATATTGCATTTCTGAGAGGAAATGCACCAAAGTTTCTGCCTTTGTGTGTACGTTCATAAACACATTTACCTCCTACTGATGTTTGCTGCTTACCCTAAAATGGTATATGTCCTATGGCTCATAAGTACATTATTATATTTCATAAAAGTAGAGTTAACAGTGGCCTTGAAATTTTACCATCTGTTAATTTATCCAGCCACAGTCACATTAAACAACCAAAGTTTATTTTCACTTTCAAATCCAAAATACCACTTGACCAGAGTGAGAAACGTCTACACAAGTTTGCATCTCAAATCTGAGAATCATAGAACTTATTCTTTAGTCTGTGTGTTGACTAATACTACCAGGTTGACTGGGTTTTAGGCACTAAAAAAAATGAGTGCATACAACGTGAGATTTAACAGGGTATTCAGTCAGGAGAACTGGAACTTAAAACAAAAATAGTTGTCAGACACTTAAATGCAGGCAACTCCTTGCAGAAACATGTTAGAACTCTACCAGTAAGATGCCTTGACTGTACATATAATTTTTTTGTTTTTAATTTTTTATTGCTGTTTTTAAGGGATAATTTGGAATGAAAAGAGAAAACTGTTCTGTAATTAATCACTACAATAACCAAGGTAGCTTATGAACAAGAACTGAAAGGGAACATTTTTAATTTCCCAAATCATAATTATTATTTGTTTGATACTTAGGAATATTGTGTTCAATCATACATTTTGTTCAATGATGTACATTATTCATGGGAAGCTGAGAACTGTATGAAGCGAAAAGTTGTATAAGTTCAGAGAGTTGTAAAATCTCAAGCACTTCTTTTTGTGTGTTTTCGATCACTAAGAGCAAAAGTCTTACTAGAAAAAAGTGTACAACTAATAATATAGAAAGGCTTGACTTTCACTTGCATTTTGATGTGCATTTTCACATGACCTCTTTGTGGTAGAGCTACAATCTAAGGAGTTTTACAAACAAGGCAAACTAAAAAGATATGTGCAGGAGCAAAGCAGAAGTATAAACAAGGGTGCAAATGAGAGGAAGATATTTGAATCTGAATGGCCAGTTAACGATTCAATTAGTTTTTCACTTTGTTAAACTATGATAATCCTCCTCTACTAGCTCTCCATATTGAAGCCTGTTGAAAGAAAGAATGCAAAGGATCTTAAGAAAATTTTAAGAAAAAAAGTAAAGCCTTTTGTAAAGCATTGTTGCTTCCCAACAAAATGCTGCTTATGAACAATAATGTGGATGCAAGGCAGATATTTTACTGAGTCTAAGATTCTGAACAGGCTTGGTCTGAATAACAGCTATCAGTATGAGGTGATTCTTTCAGTTCTGCAGGTTGATTGAAGTAGAAGACTGGCTTCAGGATTGGTGAGAACCTAGAAAGTCATACGCACTGTGACTTATCTCTTTATCCTTTCCTATTCGCATCACTTCATATTTATCTTTCCACCATACACTTCAATGTCCTTTTCCCTTTTCCACTCTTTCTCTCTTCCCCAACTTGGAAGCTTCCTTAATACAGGTTAGATACCTTCTCCATTTCTCTATAGTGCAGAGATACGGAAATAGAACTTCCAAAAATGTGTGTACATAAACACATATCTGTATGTATGGACAGATGTGTATATGGGTAAATTAACGTATGAAGGCTCTGCAAAGGTAGCATTCTGCTTTGCGGTTTCTAAAAGGTGGCTGTGCAGATAGGTGACTGAGACTGTTTATTGTGACTGGTGCTAGCATGTAAAAGGTACCGATTAAAATATACAATGACTGACATTTGGCACCAAGGCAGCATAGCACTCCCCACCCTTTTAAGTGTTGTGATGAAATTAAGTGATGGTTACATGGAGTCAAATAACTGTTAAGTAACGGCTTACATTAATGGATTACTTAAAAATCCTGAGAAGTTATCCGATTACTTTACAGGCCAACAAATAATGCTATTTACTTAACTACTTTTCTTGGCAATCCTGTCATTCCCAACCACAGTGTGAATGATTATTAATGATATCATGGTAGTCATGGTATTCAGTATGGTCTCAGTCTCACTACATAATTTAAATGCCTCATGCAAACAGAGTTAGACAGTTGTGATCTATGGCTTCTATGAGAAAGTAATCACGAGCAGACAACTGATTACCATTTTTGGATCCCATAATTTATCTTAACCACTTTCAGTAAGAAACAAGGTGATGCCTACACATAACCTTTTTCAGGAAGGGCAGGTGTTTGTGCTGGTGTAGTGTAAGACTTCTGTAGGTTCCATGGGTTCCTCAAACTTAACCCAAATAAGAATTAATTCGGATAAAAGTTAGACTAAAATGAGAAGATCTGCCTCAACTTTGTATTACCCTAAGTAAATGTATTTTAAACTGACTTATGTTAATTACCTGCAATGCTATTATGTAAACCAGAGATGGAAAAGAAAAGGAGGGAGTAAATTTCCTCACGCAGGGAGTGGGCTGAGCAGGCAGAGGCCCCTGCTGGCCTGCCTCCTGTTTGACCTTGCCCAGGCACACAGGCACAGGTTTCCATGCCACGGTGTTCCACCTGACATAGCCATGTTGGTTGCCCTATGGATCTATCCTCCTTCACTCTTTTCAGTTTTAAGTAGGGCTACAGCAACAAAATCTGACTTTCTGCTTCAGATGGCAGAGTCACATAAGCCATATAAAATGTCGGTTAATGTTACCAGACCATAATGAAAATATTTTTCACCTCTTAAGTGAATTTGCCCCTGTATATAAGGATGGAAAGGAAACTAGAATGAGACCTTTGTAAATAAAGTAGGATGAAACTAACATCGGAACAAAGCACACAACCACCTTTTAAACACTTAAAATATGGATTAAAAGATGTGTGTAGGTGTTCTGCATTAGCTTGGATTTCACATTTTAAAAATTCCAAATGTCGGTAAAGCTGTAATTATGTTCCAAAATATTTTTTTGGTGACATGATGCTTTGTGGTTTTAATACGGTGTATCAAATATTCTCAATTAAATAACAAATGTGTTATGCAATTATGAAAGCTGATGGGTACATTCTACTACCCTCTCTACGCAAAACCACTTTTCTTTAAAACAATAAGCATAACTTGTCACTTCCTTCAACTTCAGCAGTAAATGACATGCTTTTTTTTCTTAAGAAGTTAAACTTCCAGTTTAACTACAGAATGGGACATTTTTATTTAATTCAGCAGTGCAATAAACAGAACCCATTGCATTATTGCAACATTACTAACATTTAAAATAAGGTTCGTCATGCTTTTTATTTAGTTTTATTATCTGATTCATTATAATGTTTTTTAATTTTGAGTGTAGTAACTTTTCTTGATTTCTTCAAATTAGAGGGAACATTTCTGACTTAGGATGACTGCAAGGTCTTAAGTCGATTCTGAGGAGATTAATACATTCTTTAAATTTCCCAGTGAGGACCAAGACCTCAGTTCCTCTCCTTCTTGTTTTGATTTGTGTATGTATGAAAGTATTAATACAGATGAGTAAAGAGTCTTGCGTACTTATATGTGTGTATGTATACATTTGAAAATTTTGTCTCCATATACCCGCTTAAAAGAAAAAATATCTAATCCTATGTTGAAGAAGAAGTTATATAAAAATAAATATATGTGTGAAAAAGTTAAAAAAAAAAGAAAAAAAAGGAAAGAAAAGAGAAGAGAAGTCAAGGAAATGCTAGTTAGAAAGGAGACAACTATAGCCATTCTTGCCTAGTTCCAGGCCACTAGAAATCTGCCTCACAGCCTATTTCATACCGTACTTTGTCGACAAAGTTTCTTAATAATTATCTTACTCCCTTGGTTGTTCAAATATTAATGTATGGTAGTATTTTCCATGAACGTGGACCCACTAACTTCAAAAGTAAAATAAATAAATAAAAATTATCTCATTAGTGACAACATTTTACTCTGTTCTGTGTTGATAATAAATTCAGTCAATTGCCTATCACACTTGTGAGCTGTTACTCAGTAAAACAACAACTGCGACAGCAAATAGAAGGAGTATAGGAAAATATCAACTAGCCATTTCAGAAGGCCATCTGTGGCCATGTTTCAGAGTAATTTAAAAATACCCATATGAGATCACAAGAAACCAAGTATTCTTTTCCACTCTGCTCTTAATTATTCATTTGCCTGATATTATTCACAGCAATGGTTTACATGCAAATTGCAGATTTAAAATGTTAGAGAATAAAACTAACTGCTTCTGAGCTTTTTTTTTTTTTTTTTAAATGCCTTTTGGTGCAGTACAGCATAGATAATTTAGATTCAAGCTGCTCTAAGTGCATACAATTAGATTTGATTTAGGTCAGTCACCCTACTATAGGCCAACTAATATTTTCACTTTAAATCAAAGTGGATTTTTTTGAGTGCTAATGCCTTCAGAATGTGTAGAATATAACCCTTATGCTTATGCTACGTAGACATCTTGCATGTACAAATTCCCCTAGAACTTGTCAGAATTCAGTATTTACTACAAAAATGCTTCTGTGATTAAGATTTTTTCCTTTCTTTCTTTCTCTCCCGTCTCTATAATATTTCAGTTAAATCCTCAGGATCCTTGTCACTACTAAACTGGATTAAGGTCCTGTTTCCAGATGAGATTGAAAACTAAGCAGCTTGTGAATGTAAAGGTAACCAAGAAGGTATTTTCTTTTCAGAAGGAGAAATGATGAAGCTTAAACATGCAGAAACGTGGGACAAATAGAACTGGATAACAGTTGCAGACTTGAATTATACGTAAGTATAAAGGAGTCCCAGAATACCAATAAAGGAAATAAGTCTTTAAACTAATGTCTTGGGCCATTTATGTAGAACTACTGTATTATCTTTTCCTCTTCCACAGGGATAGTGAATTGAATTCATGAGATTCCATGGAAACAGTAATTCAATTTATTCATTCCTACTAGTAGAGGCCAGGGAATGACTAGACTAAAGAGTCCTGATTTAATGGGAAAATAGTCTTTGGTTTAACCCAGAGAACAGTTGAAAATTACAGTCCAAGGACAGCAGGAGTAAAGACAAGACAGTTGACTGTTTTTAGACCCCAAAAGAGGCTTCTTGGTCTACTAAGATTTTCAGAAGGTCAGATGTTTTTCCCTTCCCTCTCTTTCAGTTGTACTCCAAAATACTCAACAGCTAAGTACATACAGACACCATATTAACTATACCAGACGCAGTGTTCACAGGCATTTCATTGAAAATGATTGATCATGAGCTCACATTGACTGCTCATTCTAACACCTCATGGTTAAACTGTTATTTCCTTTCACCCAAGGTGAGGCAAACCTAAGAGAAGTATCTTAAATACAGTCTTATTACACTACAGATTCATAATTGGTGAAGGCGAAAAATCCAACAAAATAGAAAGATTTCTAGGAAATGTAACAGAAGCAGCAATCTGTTTTTTCTCCCTGGAACACATAATTGTCAACCTGAGGCAAAGGTTTATAGCATATTGTAAGTATAAATTAATAAATAAATGAACTAAATCCATCTAAAATACTAAATACTTAATGTCTGAATTTCCACGGTGTCTGAGTATTTAAAATCTATTAGTATGTAGCCTTGAAGCTCCCAACGATATAAGAACTATTTACTTAAATGGAGACAAATTCTCAAATATTGCACTTCCACATTACTATTCAACCACTGGATTACTTTAATACCTTAATCAAAACTTGTACTACATTTTCCTGAAATGGTATACTTTAAACATAAACAAAATATTTGCAGTACCTTTTAGTTGCCATGGTCAGAGAGATAACTGAGTGATGGATACATACCACTGGACATGAAAGAATACAATGTCCCAAACACAGTGTAATATTAAGAAACCTAGACACAGACATTAGGAAGATAAACATTACAAGAGAAGCAAAAATAACACCCTCCCGATTTTCTGAAATTGTCACTCCATGCAAGAAAAATGTTGATGCATGGGGAAAAAAAAGCAAGAACCACCAAAGCTGTTTTCACAGAAAGTGATAAATCCTCAAATTAGAAATATAGTAAAAAGGAGAAACCTTTAATAGAATCTTTAATAGATTTAATTTCATAATAAATTTGGGAGTTCACGTAATAGAGCCACAGTGGTGATAGTTTTATTAGTAAACAAAATAGTCCCCAAATCTGTTTTTGTAGCCCTGAAATCCAGTGGCACAGCCTCACCATGTTTGCCCTATTAAGCTTGACAAGACAGTGTCCACATGCACGTTGTCTGTTGACAATTGTCCCAGCTCCATGCTAACTTCTGAAAGGTGCCTGGAAATAACTTGAGAGATCTGATTCTTTCACACAAAACCATACCAAGGATCACTTCAGAAAAGTAACTGGGTAAATGACCAGATATTAGTATGATTCCAAAGCCAAGTAATGATTCCTGGTACAATTTAATTTACTAACAAGATTTAACCAGGATGAAAGCAGTGAGGAAGTGGCAAACTCATGACCAAGGCATATGAAGTCTCCTTCAGATTTCTACTATGTTCCTCTGGTATCCTCTTTTCCTCCCCTGCTATATATGATACCCATTCAGCATCTCTGTCAGTGTGATCGGCATAAATCTTCTACTGAAGGGGAGATTACAGAGCATTGATGCACTGCCTGTTCAGCAGGCTGTAGCCTCAGTTTCTTTCTTTATTCTCTTATTTTTCCTTAGTGCGCTATTGAAAATAATAACAGTAATAAAAAATGTCCTCTGGTTCATATAAGATGTCTGATATGGATTTTATCATAGATAATTTTGGTGCTTTACAAAAAGAGGAATCTTCCCTCTGTGCTTAAGAGAGAATTACTGAAATGAGAAAGTTTCAGCTATTTCTGGAGAATATCTTTGGCACGTCAATAAGACAACAGAGATGTTTGGTTCTTTAAAGGTGGCTGTGAACATCCCTTTTTTCAGCTTTTTTTGCAAAACATTGTGAATGTTGAGCAAATAATTTAATCCTTTTGACCTTAGCTTTTGGTCCATAAAATGGGAATAATAAAGATTTTGCTCATCTCACTTGTGGCTGTCTGATTTCTCAAGCTACTAAAGGCCCTCTCTGCCTTCACTGTTTGTAAATATCTTGCTCAGTTTAGTATATGAGGGCTGTAATTTAGAGCACCTGGAGACTACTATAAAAATACTGACATAACTGAGAAGGAAAAGAAAAATTTACAATAGTAAGTAAGGGAAGCATGGAAGGTATTATGACTTGCTAAAATTATTAAGGTTTGTATTTGCTGTTTAATGTAATTCCTGGGCTGTATAGATAATGCTTTAAAATGGAACTGAATTTTATTATTCTTTTTTTAAAGATGGGAAAAATGGGATAGAACCATGAAGTTATGAACAAGTAAACAGAGGACACTATACTGGAACACGTTTTTCTTTGGATTTTTGGGATGCCCATAAGTACTAAAGATATGATATTGCAGTAATTTTGATAATCAGAACATATAAGGTTAAGTAATTTACATACTTTAATATCTTTTAGTTTTTTAGTATCACCAGGGAAACCTGAATTGAGACAAGGTTAGTTCTTCAGGCTTCTGTAATGCAATGTAGCAGATATTTAGTGTTATTAAACCAATAGATTCATAACATTCAAAAGAAAAGAAAGGTCATATCATCTTGGGAAACAAGCTGTAATAACAACTAAGACTGGCCTGTGGGTATCTTTTGTCTTAAAATAATTTGTGATCATAAGTGATCTGGATGAGGGGATCAAGTGTACCCTGACGAAGATTGCTGATCACACCAAACAGAGTGGGGAAGCGGACACTTTGGAAGGGAGTGCCACCCTGCAGGAAAACGTAGATAGGCTGGAAGAATGGGCTAACAAGAACCTTATGAAGTTCAACAAAGGCAAGTGTAAGAACTTGCACCTGGGAAAACATAACCCAGGAGTGCAACACCGGCTGGGATCTACCTGGCTGGGCAGCAGCTCTGTGAAAAGGGACCTAGGGGTCCCGGTGGACAGCAAGCTCCATATGAGTGAACAGTGTACTGCAGCTGCAAAGCAAGCCAACATGATGCTGTCTTGCATCAACAAAGGCATCATCAGAAGAGATAAGGAAGTCATTATCCCACTCTACTCAGCACTTGTCAGGCCACATCTGGAATACTGTGTTCAGTTTTGGTCCCTGCTATACAAAAAAGATGTGGACAGGCTGGAGAGGGTTCAGAGAAGGACCACAAAGACGGTCAAAGGACTGGGAAACCTGCAATATGAAGAAAGGCTGGGAGAAGAGGGTTTGTTCAGACTTGAGAAAAGATGGCTTAGGGGGGACCTTATCACCATGTTTCAGTATTTAAAGGGTGGTTACGAAGAAGTTGGAGACTCCCTTTTTACAAGGAGTCACATGGAAAAGACAAGGGGTAATGGGTACAAGTTACTCCTGGGCAGATTCCAATTGGACACAAGAGGAAAATTTTTCACAATGAGAACAGTCAGCCACTGGAATACTCTCCCCAGAGAAGAGGTGGATCCCCCATCATTGGACACTTTTAAGATTCAGCTGGACAGGGTGCAGGGCCATCTTGTCTAGACCATACTTTTGCCAAGAAATGTTGGACCAGATGATCCTTGAGGTCCCTTCCAAGCTGGTATTCTATGAATCTATGATTCTATGAATTTAAATGCCTAATTCACAATAAAACATTATTTTGTGCACATTGCAAAACCCATTATAAAGTATAGTCTTGTATAAGTCGAATAGGATTGAAGAGCACTAAACATCAAAACTTATTTCAAGGTTATAGACCAAAAAGGTAAAGACATATTTTTTTTCAAGGTAAATTACTGTTTTTCACTCCGATGGATAAAAACATGGCTTTATCACTGGAAGATACTATGTAAAGGTAAATTAATGAATAAATTAAGTTACCTCATGCAAAATTAAATGAAGGGAGAATCCTACTGAACCACAATCTGCACCTGTATCATAAATTTTCTGGTCAAGAAAATAGGATAAATTACAAACTCTTGGTTAAACCTGGATTCAGTAAAACTTAAAGCCATGACTCAGATTCAACACATTGTTTGGGTCATTTTTTGTACTTAGTAACTAAAATCAAAGGAACTGCCTCACATTGTCGACCTAACATGTTTATCAGTACTTTGTTTCTGATACTAAGAGTGATGGTTAGAACACTATTTTTAGGAACTGTTTCAAAAGATGAGGGCAAACCCAAAGCTTGACAAAAAGAAAGAAATAGCATGAAACAATCACTTCCTTATTTAACTTCAAATGTCTAATTTTGCATTGTCCTGATTTACTAATACTTTATAACAGTCCTTACTTAAACTTAGTTCTCTTGGCACATATTAGAGAAACATTGATACTATTTAAGCTACTTTTGTTTTCCGCTTTTGAAGTTCTACGATGGTGTTACAGTTTTGGTGGATAAGCGAAGAGCAACTGACATCATCTGCCTGGATTTGTGCAAACTATTGACACTGTCCAGCATGACAGCCTTGTCTTTAAATTGGAGAGACATGGATTTGACCGATGGACCACTCGCTGGATAAGGAACTGGCTGGATGTTTGCACTCAAAAAGTTGCGGTCAACAACTCGATGTCCAAGTGCCGAGCAGTGATGAGTGACATTCCTCAGGGATTGGTATTGGGACCAGTACTATTTAACATCTTTGTTGGTGACATGGATGTTGGGATTCAGTGCACCCTCAGCAAGTCTGCCAATGACACCAATTTGTGTGGTGTGGTTGACACGCTGGAGGGAAGGGATGCCATCCAGAAGGACTTTGAAAGGCCTGAGTAGTGGGCCTGCGTGAACCTCATGAAATTCAACAAGACCAAGTGCAAGGTTCTGCACGTGGGTCGGGGCAATCCCAAGCACAAATACAGGCTGGGCAGGGAATAGATTGAGAGCAGCCCTGAGGAGAGGCACTTAGAGCTGCTGTTTGATGAGAAGCTCTACATGAACCAGCAATGTGCGCTCACAGTGAAGAGATTTTTCACTATGAGGGTGGTAAGGTACTGGAACAGGTTGCCCAGAGAAGTTGTGGAGGACCCATCCCTGGAAGTGTTGAAGACCAGGCTGGATGGGGCTTTGAGCAACTAGGTCTAGTGGGAGGTGTCCCTGCCCATGTCAGGGGGGCTGGAACTAGATGATCTTTAAGGTCCCTTCCAACCTAAACCATTCTATGGTTCTATGATTCTATGATTTATTTGTGGAACAGACTGCCCTTGTGCTGATAGTTGCAAATGTTATTAAATGGAGACTTAATATTTTTCTTTTTTGAAGTCTTAAAACATTGTCATCCTACATTTAGGAAATTACATCTCTTAGTAGAAAAGGAAAGAAAAATAAAGACCAATCAAGTGATGTTTTAAATTGTACACATGGAATTCACCTGAATACTCTTTTTCTTACCAAAATTTTTCATTTATCAAGGGGAATAGTACTTTTTTTCTTAAGACTTTTTTCCCAAGGAACACCTCTCCTACCCTTCTTCCACAAGAAGTGACTAGCAATTATTTTGTAGCAAGAGCTGCCTTGCTGACTTTCCTTGTCTAAATCAGTTATTACTAAGCATGTGGCAAAAATCCTACTTCTTAACACAAAAGGGAAATGGATTTCTGTCATCATGCTGTTTGTTTTCCCTGGGTAGTATCATCCAAACTAATAGAGTAGCAGAAAGTCGACTGAAATAACTATATGTATATATTTCAGTGGGTAGTTTCTCAGTCTTAATTCTGTATGTCTACCACTACTGGCAGAACCAATACCATAATAAACTATTGTAGGTAAAAAAATGTTTTGTCTAATGAATAAGTAATTTTCATCATCAACATTAGTCTTCGCACAAAAATTTTCTTCAATAGCCTAAAAATTAATATGACCTGTCTTGGTTTTAACACACTGATACATTCTGATGGTAAATTCTGATTTTAAATAAATTTATTTCTATGTATTTTCAAGATAAGTGTGTGTAATAATTGGAGCTGTTAAAAAGTAAATAACATTCCAAGCCAAATATGTCAAATATAAATTAAATTTCAAGCTACTATGTAATACGTTTATGGCAGCTAATGCCTTTGAAACAGGCCATTTCTTTTTATTTAGATGCCTAATATTCAGTTTTCAAGTGTGGAAATTCAGAGTCTCCCATTTAAAGAATGTGTATATATTTACAAAGGGGTAAATTTTTCAATGCACTTAGTAAACCACAGTGGAAGAGTTTTCCTTAAATAATGCATACAAAATTCAAAACAATAGCAGAGAAATTGCACGATACATGGCAAGATAATGACCCATCAAACTCCTAGATTTCCAAATCTAAAGTTGATTTTCAGGGAAATATTTCTGGATTAATATGTGCATTTCTGCTCATAAACTCTTCTTGGGTTGTTTGAGTATATATCCCTTCATCTTCACCTCATAATGGAAAAAAAAAAAAAAAAAGAGCAAAAAATAGAGAAGGAATGTGTGTCCTACCTTTTCTTTGTTTTAAAACTTTACATGTTTGTGCACCAAATCCCTTGGATACAAACTTCATCAGCTGTACACAAAAGTTATTTATATCTGCTCAAAATTTTCCCCCAAGAGGCATGTCTACCTCACACAGTGGAGTGTTGTGCAAGGACCTCTGTGCTGTCTTTGAGCCAGCTGGTGCATCTGCCCAGCACCGAACAGCTCGGAGCTTGCCAGTGGGTGCGATGTCATCAGCACGTTGCCTAGTGCAGACATGCCCTGTGTTTGCTGTGTTATTCTCTTTTGGTTCATGCCTCTCTGTG
Organism: Burhinus bistriatus; assembly: GCA_013397275.1. Taxonomy (NCBI): domain Eukaryota; kingdom Metazoa; phylum Chordata; class Aves; order Charadriiformes; family Burhinidae; genus Burhinus; species Burhinus bistriatus. Next base: position 63,837 of record VYXH01012651.1, on the reverse strand, counting down.
CAAACACCTCCACCCACCTACACTAATTTTCAGAACAAAAGATATCAAACTGACAGTAAACCTGAATCAAAACCTGAAGTTCACCTACCCTTTGCAAAGTCTCAGTTTAGATCCAGTATTGGTGGCTGACTCAGCTTGCTGTCTCTGTGACCAAAGCAAAACCTTGGACTGGACACATGCAGATGCCATAAACGTTTGGATCTGAATCCAGATCTTAATAACTTTTATGACTGGTGACACCATTCATTGAGTTCACAAGCCTAGCATAATTTGAAGTCTTGTGAGGAGTTATGAATTGGCTAAATCAGATTAAGTGACTGACTCAGACATTAAATACTTTGCATAGAAGTAAACCTGATCCTCAGTCATCAGCTTTTTCATCAGAGAGGCTAGAGGGATCAGTTGAGTCAGAGGTTGTCCTGTTGCCCACACACGGGCATCCAGTGCCATTTGGGATGCCTGCAGCTACTCTTTCAGAAGGACTCCAGTCTCCTACAAGTTTTGTGTCACATCTGTCCCTTCTGTACAGATGTCTCAGATACCCTGAGAAACCTCAAATGACACTAGATGCCTGTGTGTGGTCATCACGGACAACTGAATCATGGTCTAAGTGTCTACAATAAGCATCTGTCACACCTGTAGACATCTACAAGGGTAAAATTTAATTCAAGATCACGCCACCTAAATTTAGGTGTCCACATGCAGGTACCTCAAATTACAGTAAGCAGCTATGTGTAGACAACTCAACCAAGCCTTCACTGCTTTTGTATCTGTTATTTCCATGGGAAGGCTGCTCTAGACTCTCAATGTCCTGAATGTCACAATTGGTGCTCACAATCTTTTGCCTAAAATTTCAACAAATACAAGGATAAGAATTTCTCTAAAATGTTAATCAGGTTTTTCTTCCTGTTGTGAAATAATACTCTCAGTCCCACTCCTTTGTTGAATTATGACTTGAGTACTCAGCCAGGGTTTCCTCTTTCAGAAGGAATGTATGAATATGTGTGTAGGTGTTTTGGAAGGAGAACAGTCAGAAGAGAACTGAAACACAGTTAAGACAAAAAGCCAATGAAATATGACATTCCACTCCATACCAATCTTAAAAGCAGAGATTAAAAAAGAATCCCATGCTAAAATAAGTAGACCAGAAGCCTTTACCTAGTCCTGTGCAAGTAACTGAAACGAATAACTGATGGTTCAGATTCTGCAAAGTCTCTCAGGAATTAACATTAGTTGTTTTGTTTGGTTGTTTCTTTTTTTTTTCTTTTTGCATTTGTTACCATTAAGAATTGTATTTTTGTTAGCTACACACACATATAAATCTACTAAATACAGTTGTGCAATTAAAGGCATGTACAAGACAAATGTGCTATGTATTTTGATAGTTTATATTTGTGATTTCAATAAATAAAAAGAAATAAAGAAACACCTCCATTTTTAAAAAAATTAAACTATGTCCTTTTTAAAGTTAAGCAGGTGGCTTTGCTGCTTTTCTTCTCTTTTGGCTTTTCCTCTGTAGAAACCACTCCTCGCTGGAAGTAAGGAGAGAGGCCAAAGAACTCAGATGAGGTTCTTACAGAGCAGATGATTGATTTTACATGATGACAAGGTTGTGCCCCCAGTAATGAGGGAAGTCAGTCTGTGACTGTGTCTGTGAGGGGTTACTGCAGTGATCTCTGGTTCCAGGGTTTGATCTCCTTTGCACTCTTCAGTGCAAATGTGGATCAGCCCAAGGTGAGCGCACTGTTTGTACTGATTCAGAATATGTCCCCATTTTTTAAACATTTCTGTCTCAAAAGAGCTTTGAACTGTTCATTTTCATTGTTATTCTCCATACTTTTCCTTACACATCTCTTCTAATATTTTCAACTACATTAAATCCTATTGCCTGTAAAGCTCAGAGAGAATATGTGCAATCGACTCTATGCACTATTTAAAAGTTAGTTGCTCAGATGATTTAACTTTCCAACTTAGAGACTGGAATGTGAGGGTCAAAAGCGCAGCTTTTTTCAAGCCTTAGTCTGGTTCACTTCTCAGTGGAGTTCAAGGTAATGACCTCCTGTAACCCTATTAATTGAAAGTAACTTACTTGGATTCCATTCGCCTTGTGTCAAGAGCTGCAGCTCTCTGGGATCAGCGGAGGAAGCTGACAGTACAATATTCCTAGTGGAAAATGCTCCAGATGCTGAATATGGTGCCCTTTGTCACCGATCCTTCCAATCTTTGGTTTGTTATCCTTTCTGATTCACAATGGAGATCTCTTTTTTCTTTACTTTGTGCTTTATTTTCAGGCAGGTGGCTGAATTTGGAAAAGGGGTGGTACTGGGGGGTTACATGCTAAAGTGATGTAAGATTACAATGAAGTAGTGTGGTACAAAGAAGAACAGGAATAAGAAGTACTTTTCACCATAAATTCTGAGTCGGGCTACAAGCAACCCAGGGCTCTGAATGGGTAGTGCTTAAAATAAATCATATCTGGGAATTATTAGAGAACGTGTGTTGCACTGGTGTCTTATGCATTGGAAAGGTCTCCTCCAAATCTCTCTCTCTGTTGTATTGAGTGATTTAATATAAGCAGACACTAGAAGTCAGATTCTTAAGCAGTCCGTTAGTTGGTGTAACTCCTGCCTTGACTGAGGATCTGGCCAGAAGGTTGTTTCCATCTCCAGTTGGTTCTTTCTTCATGCATTTCCAGAAGCTGCGTGTCAGATGCTTGTCCCTGGTGAAAGTAAGCAGAGATTATCCAGAGGAGAGACGAGGAGTCTCAGCAACTTCTGTACTGAGGGGAAAAAAGACCCTGTGTGTGTATGTTGTGTGGAGGGGAACAACAGAGTGATAAGGATGCTACTCAGTTCTGAGCTTTCTTTTAACCTTAAAACACCCACCCATGTATTAAAGGTTGTCCCATTTTGAAGGATTTACGCTAATCATACTGATAATAGTCAGGTTACTGTTAACAATCATATGGGAAACATTGAGACAGAATTATATGGTGAACAGTTTGAACTGTGCCCATTACCTTCTACCTCTGCTCCCTACACAGATTGCTAGTGAGAGACAGTGTTTACTGTCAAAAAACGCTTTTGATCACAGATAAGTCATGGAAAGACACCAGAGAATTTCTTTTCATTTTTACTCTCTCCATTCTTTGGAAGTCAAAAAACAAATGGCATGGGTTTCAATTTACATGAGGAGTTTTTTCACACAGCTCTCAAACTTCTCTTGTGAACAAGGGTGTTGTTCATTGAATGCCATGTGAAAGGCTTGGTCCTGAAGTGCTCTGAGTGCTCTTGCAAGGAAGACATTGCAGCTGGGACTGCTGGGACTCAGTACCTGGCTGGATAGCTCTCAGACACGTTCTCACTTAAATAATAAACCGAGCTTACTGAGTTCAGTGGGGACTTTGACAGTGGTTTCTGGTGGGCTAATGATTTTCTCTAGCAAGTCTCTGGAGTTCCAGCTACGTCAGTACTTAACTTGCAAGTCAATTTACTCATATGGGCAACCACACAAGCCAACTGGTACAAGTTCGTGTTTTATGCTTCAGAGTACTTAAGGTCACAGGAACCAAATAAATATTCTATATTAATCTATGGCATGTCACAAGTTGTTTACTTTCACCCATACACTCCTCTTTGGGGCCAGGTAACTTGAGCTAAACCAAGCATTTTGGTCCTCAGGTGCCTGAAGTGGTGAATGTCATAGACTGGCACTGGCCAGCAAAGGGGCTGATGAAAAATAGTTGAGGAATGTGCAAGGTGGTTTTTGTACTATGCTACAAAAAAAAAAAAAAAAAAAAAAAAAAAAAAAAAAAAAAAAAAAAAAAAAAGACTGCAATGTTCCTGTCATCTGGATGTGGACAAAAATTTATCCTTATTCCCAAATTTTTTGATCCTTGAAGGGAAACAACTCTTGAAGAACACCGAATGACAATAATTGTTTTTATGCAGAATTGCATTACTGGTGTATTGAGGGCACTGAAGAACATACTTTTATCTTCATAGATTATGAGCCTGGGATTTATATGTATCATATAGGTTCTAAAGCCTGAAAAAACTACTATAGTGGTCAAACTTACACCTGGATTACATCAGGTTGTTTTTTTTTAAAGAATGACCAATGTTATTGGCCCTAGGTCAAAGTGGATCCACTGCTTTGCTAGAAGGTGGTTCCTGTATTTAATGTCTTAGTTAAATTTCTTAATTTCACCTCTACATTTTGTTTAATTTCTATTTTTAGCAATCCAATGTTTTTATGTCTTTATCAGCTCTCTTGATGGGTCTACAAAAAACAAGCATGATTATTCTCTTACTAAACCTTGGTGGCTCCTGCTGATATCCTGTCACTAGCAATACTCTTTAGACACCAATCAGCTAGTTAACAGATGAGCTACCAATTCCCTGTAATTTATGTTCTTTAAATAATTACATTTTTAAAACAAAATGTCAAAAAAATATGGAGAAATCGGATATCCATAAACAATATTGATTTCATCAGTCTGGCATATAATCTTCTTTGTGTTTTGTCCGAATTAAACCTTAATATTCTCATATTATCTTTTCTTTTCCATAGAGACATACACCCAATTTAGAAAACTCAGTATGAAATGGGATTCCTGAAAAATGTCATGTATCTCTGTCCATAAATGGTATTTTATTTTAAATAGAAAATTTTGAGAGTTTATAAGAGAGAAGGAAATGAAACTGATTAAAAAGTCAGCACTCCCATTTCTGAGTTACACATTAGCTTTTTTTTTTTTTTTTGAGAAATGATATATAATGGGACATCAGAATCCAAGTATGAATTGTAGGCATTAATTTACTTAGGACATGCAATTCACTGGAATTGTTACTGCTGAGTTGGAAAGCTTATTCAGGGGGTGCTTTGTGACATGAAGCCCCATGTATGCTTCTAGGACATGGTCTCTAACTTTGCATTCTGAAAATGAAAAATAAATCAAGTAATTCAGAATTTTCCATTTCTTATCCATTCTCCAAATCCACTCTGCTCAGGTTCCCAAACAACATTCTGAATGGCAGATTCAGATGCTTCATAGCAGGCATACCAGCTTCTCTCTTTATCAAAAGAAACCTTCTTTCACCCACAGCTTTTGCAAGTTGCTTCTTTGTTTGTATAAAGCTGGAGAAAATTAGTCAGACTTTTGTTATAAATTCTGGGTTACATATGAATAGGACAATTAGGAGATAAACATACAACTCTGTGTTTAGAAAGTAATCTAAATCTCAAAGATGACATATGCGTCTGAATACAACTATTATGATGCTGAACATATGTCCGGTGTTGACATGCATGGTGCACACTTAAGTCTTTTGTGGTAAATTTCATATATCATGTACCTTTGATCGCCTCATATGTTTTAGCGCCCTACCCTGTCTTTGCTTTATTATTTTTGTGATGGATGATTGCAGCTGCTCAGTGGAGTGGAATTTTAGAAGTCTCAACAAAGAAATGAGGAGTTGCCTGAAATCTAGGGCTTGAACACTGGATTTTAAGTAAAAGGTACAATAGGTCATGACTGGCTAAAATAAGAGACGTTTGATTACAATTTGAAAGCTTCTTCTACAGTGGAATAAGGTATTTCTTACTGTATGTGTATTCTAAAATATTTTTGCCTTTGACATTCAACATTCTTATTAAAAAGAAGAAATATTTTTATATTATTTAGAATTTTCCCTCTCTTTTCAAAAGCTGGAAAATGGTACTCATTATACTGAAGTAGATGGCTTTTTCAGCTGTGGGAAATAAAAATAAAACATCAACATAAAAAAAAATGCCTCTGCAAATGTCAGGAAGGTTTTATTGATAACTGCTTGAGATAAGCTGTATTTTAAATATGTTCCTGACAAGTTGGAAAGAGATCACCAGAATCATATATAAGTACAATTCAAAATGTGAAAAAAACACATTACAGTGAGACAAACTATAGTCCATGAGGTACTTTGGCATGTTCAACACATGTCTATGGGGAGAGCAGGTTCCCTTTCACACTTATTCTTTATGATTACCAGTTTTATTGCAAGTGAAATAAAAACTTGCGGTGGGAAATTGATGAAAGGATTTGGCTTTGGTTTAGGTTGCTTTTTGGTTTGGTTTTTTTTTAATTTTTTGTTTGTTTTTTTTTTTTAATGTATAAGATGTAGATTTTTTTAACAGTGAAATTAAGTAAACTTATCCAGGGATGTAGTGAATACTCCATTCCCACCTTAAACAGAGTTGATAACTCTTGTTTGACATATGTGAAATCTATGGCCTGAGTTAAGTAGAAGGTCATACTAAGTGACCATAAATCCTTCCTGTTCTGAAAATGCTTATATTTATGTATCTGTTAGTGATGCAGATTCACCATTAATTTTCTTATCTCAAATATATGGTAATAACATATGTTTACTACATTATCTCATTACACATAAGAATTTTACTCTGTGTAAGCTTAAATGTATATATGCACACAGAGTATACATACTACCTTATGCAAATGTAAAAATATGATACATTGTTATTATGTCAAAGCTCAGTTCTGAAAAATCTCTCTCATGGATCTTAATATGACTATCCAAATAGGATCTGTGTGATGTCCAAATGGTCATCAAGAATGCCCCTCTGAAATCAATTGGAAGCTTTTCCATTAACTTCAACAGATACTACTTATAACCTTAGTTTAACTTTAAATTTGATATATGTTTATACAAGTCATCTGGTAGAATGCGAAAATGTTTTCCTGTCCTAAGTGAATATTTTGCAGTCTGTCTTTAAATAGATATATATTTTTGTCCTTATAATATAATCTAAGATTCAAGAAATTCACGTAAACTATAAATTAACATGGATTTTTTTGGTTGTTTTTCAAATGAAAAATAGTGTCAGAAAATATTATCCTGGCTTATGCTGTACAATTAAAAGAGCAGCATTCCACATGAAGAACTCTCAATTCTGTACTACAATCTTTTCTAAGCCACTTTTGGTGATTACTCAATCTCTGATTAAGAAAGGGAAGAGGCACCTTGGTGGTCCACTTAACACTAAGCAAGGTCATTTTTGCTAGGATATTAGCCTAAACCCAGAGCAATTGTGGTGAAAGTTACTAAATCTGTGTATAATTAAAGCAATTGTATAGAAGGGTTTGTTTTGGTTTTGTTTTCAAATTCTCATTTGTAGCATTTTATAATTTTCTTTTTATTGCTAGATACAAAGTATTATGAAGACAGTTTTTAAATATACGGAATTATTTTCAGAGATTTGCATCTGAATGTAATTATGAACCATATATAAAAGCTTTCATTTGGGGAAAAAAAAAAAAAAAACCAACCCCAAACTAGAAACAACCAAACCCAGAAGCATCATAATTTAGATATTTAAGAAATAATGCATTTTTCATCTTTTTGTATAATATTGCAGGAGTAAATATACCACAAGATTTTTTTAACTCTATGTGTGTTTATGTGTAATACAGAACAAGAAAAACAGAAAAAATAAACAAGTCAGAGAATTGTAAGGCACACTTTATCATTGTGCTGCTGTAGGCACTGCGCTTTGCTTTGACAGAAGCTCTGTGTAAGAACTACACGTAGGGGTTTGCCACAGACAGCTTCCCACTGATGGTAAGTAGTGTAACACATATTCAAAGGTACATGGTTCTCTTAACAATTTGTTGGTCGCGAGGTGTGAGAAGACACATAATAAAAATCAGGGGAGACCACTCCAGAATAACGTGTCAATTAGAACTACACATAATCTCAAATAGAGGAGGGGATGTGGAGTAACAGTAATTTACAGTAACCGAGTAGATTGGAAAAGGAAGAAAAGATGTAGTCTGTTACTCTGGAGGTTCTGCCCTAAAGGGTTTGATAATGAACTATCTTGACATAGGTTAAAAATTCAAAAGAATACAATATAGCAGCAGAAAATTATGGGATTTTTTTTTCTTAAAATCATAGGGAAAACCTATATCTTTCAAATAATATTATTTGAGGCAGAGGAAAGGCAGATTTATCCACAGTAAAGTTATTTCAACAGTCCTGTTACATTTCTGCCATATATTATGGTGTCACACACAAAAATATGTTCCCTTCCCAGAGACATACAATCCATAGCATTATCGCAGGACCTGGTTATTAGGCACAACACATCAGAAAAGGTAAGCAACAGGGGAATGGAACTGTCATTAAATATGTATACTCTTCATGTTATATGGGCATGCACAGTTAAAGTGATAACTGAACTGAGTAATGACCATGTCTTTGTGCCATTGGCTATTTCACTCATGCAGTGCTTAATATATTAATTTCTAAATAAACACCACAGCAAAATGGGCATTTCCAAAAGAGCGAAACAAAACAAATCAAAACAAAACCCCAGTGTAGCTGGTTCACTTGTAGGTATGATTATTTTATTGATTAGAAATTTAGGGGTTAAAATCAAATGAATTGTGTTTTAATATCACAATTGAAAGCACCTTCTTCCTGGCAACACCTGTGCAGAACAGAACACAAATCTACCTTCAATAAAGCGCTTGTGAAAGGTTATTTCTATAAACAGTCCAGCTCATATTTATTTGCTTGTTTTATTTCTCAGAGAATGTTTTGATGCAGAACAGCATCCCAATAAATTGAACTACACAGTTAAGATACCACAGTTGTTGGGATAACAGAGCAGTGGAATCCATGGGGAGTTGTTATCCATTTCTACCTCCTGTCTACCTCTTTCTCAGCAATGACAGTCATTATGTCCTTATTATGCCCTTGGAAAACTTTTTCATGAATGTCATTGACAGATTTGGGCAAAATGCCTTTCCCATTTCGGAAAAACACTTAAATTTTGGTTGTGGTGTTTTTTTTTTTCCTAATCCTAAATGAGGCCAAACATCCAAATCTTTCAGAAAATATATGTTCAACAAGTGTCCACACAAAGTGATACCATTTGGTCTTTCAATATGTTAAAACCCCTTTTTTTTTTTTTTTAATTAAGCTTTTCATTTTAAAAATCAGTTTAATTAACTGACATCTTGGAAGAAACATATTCAAACAGAAAACAAATATTATTTTCACTTTCAAACCAATAAGACATTTTGCAATTAAAAAATCCAAAGCAATAGATTTGTAAAAACTAATCTTGTAAACAATTTTGCTTTCAGCAGATAGGTATTTTCTGCCAACAAACACTAGGTCTTGTGCAAAGGTTTTGATTATTTTGATTAAAATTTATATTTTAGTGACAAATGATCTCAACAAGTACCGTCATTAATCTGTGTGACTAACAAGCTGTAGAACTGAACTTAATATTTGCTAAATGAAGAGTTCAGATGGTTAAGCTTCAGTTGTGTGTATTTGGTAGCAGATCTCAGATAGAAGCAAGGTGGTATTGGGGTTGAAAAAAGTTCATTAATTCTTATTTATTAGTAGGACCAAATGCCAATTGCCAGGATTCCAGCACCATACAAAAGCCTTAAGCAATCACCTTCCAGAATTTATTGATGGAACTGAATTAAATCAGAAGCAGACTAAGTACTGAAGATGTCTGGTACATATTTCTTTTGATTTTAAGACAAAAGAGTCCGAAGACCAAGAACTGTGCTGCCAGTACCCAATAATAGCTAAATGTTTGGTTTCTAGTTCAAAAGTTTTTAAGACCTAGACCAAGTTTTGTCTTCATAGATGGCAGGGAAATGGGACAATGCTGGAAATGCATATGTTAGGAAGAGTCCTAAATACAATTATATACAGGATTTGCTAGATATTACAATTTGACCTATATGATTTGTGCTTCAGGGCATTTTTCAGATGTTCAGCATAGAATACATCCCATCAGAAGCCAAGTGCGCTTCTCTTGTAGTAAGTGCAGCATAGCTCATGTCTACCAGGATCCCAATTTCCTGCCAGATGTCAAGTCTAAAGTTCAGTTTGACACTAACATACCTAGATTTGGATGCTTTTAGGTAGGTACCAACAGTGGACTATATGCTAGAATCTCATCATGTTCAAACAGTGTAGCCTAGAGAACACTTGGCCTTTATGTTACAGTAGAAGGGCATGAGGATCTCATAGATTGTATGTTGTATCTACCAGCCTTTTGTAAATGTCTCAAATACCCTGTGGCATTCTAATAGCACAAGAAAAGTATATGTGGGCACCTGTGTCAATAATATATACACAACCACTCAAATTTAGGTATCTAAAGTTGAAGCTGATTTCTACCCTGAATATGACATCAGTTCTCCAGGTACATCTAGCTCAAATGGGTATAGGAGAGCTTCTGGGAAACAGTCTATCATCTTGATCACTGCCAGACTCCCCACAGAGGTACCTAGAAGGCCAAGAGTGTGATAGAACTATTCCTTGATCTAGCTAAATCTAGAATATGTCATCCTTTTTATGGCATATGTTCACTGTCACTCACACACCTTAAAAGATTGTAGTTAGCTGAAATGGTGGTGACTTAGGTCTAGTCTTGGCATAACCAGTGGTGTAGCAGCAGCTGGAGATTGTGTAGTGAGAGCATAATTGAAGACTGTCCCCAGGCACCTCTCCTTAAAGAAGAGGGGTGCTGAAATCCCACATGATTGGAAGACCAAAAAATCCTAATTCCTTTCAGTCTAATAACCTTGACCTATGAGTGGCATGTACTGACAAGAAGAGGAAATAAGGGAGAGATGGAAGGGACATTTTGCTGTCTCCCTGACTGGTAGGGAAACATTGACAAAAGACACAGTAGAAATGACTGAATTACTATGCACGTAAACAGAGATGCTTAGTCTCGTATGCTCTCTTAAATCAGTCCTTTTCCTTTTCCTTTTCCTTTTCCTTTTCCTTTTCCTTTTCCTTTTCCTTTTCCTTTTTTTCCTTTTCCTTTTCCTTTTCCTTTTCCTTTTCCTTTTCCTTTTCCTTTTCCTTTTCCTTTTCCTTTTCCTTTTCCTTTCCCTTTTCCTTTCCCTTTCCCTTTTCCCTTTCCTTTCCCTTTCCCTTTTCCCTTTCCTTTCCCTTTCCCTTTTCCCTTTCCTTTCCCTTTTCCCTTCCCTTTCCCTTTCCCTTTCCCTTTCCCTTTCCCTTTCCCTTTCCCTTTTTCCTTTCCCTTTTGTTCTTCTCCTTCTCCTTCTCCTTCTCCTTCTCCTTCTCCTTCTCCTTCTCCTTCTCCTTATTTCTCCTTTTCCTTATTTAAGGTAAGGAAAAAGCAGAACCAAAAGCAAGAAAACCAACAACAAGAAAAGGAAACCCAAAACAGCTGGCACAAAAATAAAAGGGACTTTTAACTACCCTCTTTGGTATGCTCTGTTGCTTGTTTATTGGTGCAGATGGGATAGAGTGAATACGGTTGTAATTTTAGTAGAGAAAGTGAGAATACAGGTTAATAATGCTCAATTGTAGAAAACAGAATAACTAATTCTAAATTTCCTAACTTTCATTTGAAAACCACAAGAGGACATAGGTATTCCTCATTGTTTCAGTAAATTTGGTCCAGATCCTTTAGCATTGAAATATTAATATTAAGTCTGCAGATTGGTGTTTAATTCGATTTCATAGATCAGTTAGGCAACCAAGGGAGCAGATAATTGGATAGTTGCAGCCATCTCTTCACTGTAGAGGGTCTTTTACAAATCTGACAGTCCACTTATTTTTTGGATTTAGTGGTTGAATAATTCACTGTAGAGAATTGTTTTCAGATCTTGTTGTAATAACTTCTCAGAGCCCTTTAAGCAGAGGAAGCTGGTAACAAAAGAGCTATCATCTAATTTCATTTCTAATGCAACTGCAGGTGTTGATGATCATATAAAACCTCTCAGCGCCATTGACCAGACTATCTCAGATGTCATTTATCTAACATGTGTTATTATGTCTGGCTTGAATACTTTGGTTCTCTGTCCCTCCAGCTGATTTCCTGGAAGTTGGGCTATTGAAGGAGGATCATAGGATCATTGTCTTTGGGATTCACTCCCTCTTGTGGCAATAAGTCACAATTATTGTTGTGGTTTACACGCTTTACCTCAGTTTTTTTAATTGTTTTTTGTTGTTGTTATTGTTGCTTGAGACAATGGTTATGCCAGTATTTGGTCTTGCCCTTGTAAAGATGAATGATACACTGTTTTCACTTTCAGTATTTATTAATGTATGTTCACACATAATATACACAAATTGTTAGTGTATGTACAGCAATAAGTAGTCACATCACAAACATTTAAGTACATCAACTCTAAAGTGGAGTAAAAAAAAATATTTCCTGAAATATTTCCTGATTACATTTTTAAAAAGCTTACTTTTAAGGGCTTTGTTACTGCTGCTAAACTGTCTTATCATTTCAGTGACAGTCTGCTGCAGATTCTCTATAAGAACATATAAGACTTCATGATACTGGATATGCTTTGCAAAAGCAGTGCATGCACTTCTGAATAATGAGGTACTTAATATTCTGCAGAATGTCAAGCTTTTCAATTTATGACACCCAAGTTACTTCACCGTAGTGGATAAAAATTTTATTTTTAAGTAACTTGGAATTAAAAAAAATTGGACACTAGATTATGCTTTACAATCACTGTCTATTAAAAATGTTTTTGATGGAACTGTAAGGTTATCTGGAACGTCCACTGGAATGGGTAGAAGAGTGGCCATATGTGAATGCAGGAGGTGGGGATGTGGCGGGTGTAAAGGTAGAAGCACAAAAGTAAGTGACTTACAAGATTACCTGTTTAGTGGTTAGTGTACCAAGCGGAGCCCAATTCACGTAACAAAATGAGACAAAAACTAGCTTAGTCTGAGAATTTAGGATTTTTGTAGTGAGAGCAGACTAGAAACTGGGTTCAGAGGCTGAAGGAGACAAAAGAACCCCACCTATCCTCTCTGCCTATACTGTCCTTTCCCCAGTTCTTTTCTGTATGGCAATTTAACACAACCGGTCACATTCTATAACTTCCAGCAGGAGTGCTAAGATCAGAGAAGTAGATTGTTCACATACAAAAGAATTTGCAGGGTGTGAACTATGTATACAAAATACAGTAAATAAATGCACAAATAAAAAAAAGATGAACTGTGAAAATTTTGAAACAGGTCCTTAAATCTTTCGTGTTCTCAGCACACAGAAAGTGAAAAAAAAATAGTTATTTCTTTTTTTTCTTCAAGAGTGTTCCATCTCCCATGAAGGAAAATTCTGAAATTAGATATTTTAGAGGATCTTCCTGACAACATGAAGTGTGTAGTATATATCAAGTTTTAGGGAGCCTGTAAAATATTATTCATTGATTTTTTTCTTCTGTGAGTTCAAACCTTGCAGAGACACTAACACTTGAAAGTGCTAAACTCCTAAGAATAAAACATAGTTATAATTACTTCTGGCAGTGGTGTTAAAGAAGTAAAAAAAAGCATGCTGCTTCTCTTGAGTTGGAAATTAACGTCCTGCCTTCATATTCTTTTCCAATTTTATGAAAAAATGGCAAAGGAGAGAAATCTACATGGCATCCTTTAGAAGATTATGTTAAATATGTATTAACAATGTTTTTAGTGTAAAGACTAGAGTCTCTGTGGGAACTGCTCAGTTTAAAAAAGCAGCAGCTCAAGAACACATCTAAAATCCAACAAAGTCCACAAACAAAATAAAAAAGCAAAGAAAAAGAGCAACCAAAAGGTGGCAAATGGATTTGTTGTCTAGAGACAAATCTGAGCACAAACTGGTGCCATTTAAACAAATGTACTGTGATTGAACTGCAAGCTAGATCCATAAGAACAATTGAATGTTAAGTGAGATCCCTAAGAACACTAAAGAGATTTATTAGTGACTTTACAATGAATGCTGAATGAATTGATAATGATAAAGTCCTCAAATTGTCTTAGTAAATGGATTCCAGATGTTCACTGTTCCATTATTGTAGGGAATCTAAAAAGCCATGGACACATGTGAGGACAGATTAGTATTCTTTCAGACCATTCCAAAGCAAACTATTTCATCAATAGTGTAGATGCTGTGTTTTTTTCTAATATTTTTGTTCATCTAAGGATCGCTATATAAGGATATTTATGAGCCTGAAGCCATAGGTATGTTTTCATTGGGTTTTTAATATGACTAAATCTACTTTTTAAAAATCTCACAATGCACCTGTCTACATTGCGGATACCCAATACAATTTAAAAATCTGGACAAGAGATATTACTGACTTCTGTGCAACACAGATTTCATATATGTGAGAACTGAGAAGGATCTCAGACCTGCTGGGTCTTGTTGGTACTCAATGTCCTCATGAAAACTTTCATTCATTACTGTGAAGTACTTCCTTCTTCAAGTGATAGATTTATATTAAGTAATTGATTAAGTCTGAGATTGCTTTTATGTAAATTTGGCCATCAAAAATGAAATGTCTTGTCTTAGCTTTCTGTGTAGACAATGAAGGGACACATTCTTCCAGAGGGTGTTTCTGTCTGTCCCAAAACAGATATCAAAGGCAGTGGTGATGAATTGCCTTTTGGGAGTTTGCAATTTGCCTTCAGAGAGTCTTAGCTTCAGGGACTACAGAAGGAGCCTAGATGATTAGCTTGACACCTAACTCTAATCACTAACACTATATGAAACAAATCATACCCTTAAATTATTACTAACATTACAGTGTGAAGGGCCACTGATCCATCTGCTTGACTCAATAACTGGTCTCTGACAGGAGTATACAAGAGATACCTGACAGGAAGACACAAAACACAAGCAGTAGACAGCTAAGGAACAATTTTTCTGTATGGAACTTTCCAAGTTGATTAATTGGACCTTGGTTTATGTCTTCAAATAACTAGATGAATATGAATTCCTATCTTTAGATGTTAAACATATTAATTTTCCCTGAAGATAAAGAACATAAACCCTGAGAACAAAATTTCAGCACTTTGTTTAAGTGTAGTTAAAGAACTGTGCGGTCTCTATACAAAATGGGGAACTTCTACGGCTCTGACCTCTACCATAGCATAGCTCCTGGTGATGAATGGACTCTATCGGGGCAGGTAGTTCAGTGTTGCATTCTGCCTTGGAAACACAATGTGACCACGCTGCTCCTAAGGCAAATATTATTCCCTCAGAATACTCTGCTGCAAGTTATAATTTGCACATTCCAACCAGTCATGCAGTGAAAAGTTAAAGGGAACCTTGTACAGGAAATCAAGCATAATGGGTTATGTTTCATGCTACACTGTTCAGTATTAAGCACTGGAAAATAAGACATATATGATATGAAGAGAAATCCCATGTGCATTTGAGTACTTCTTACACATGAAGGCTTTTCTATAGTAAATCAGAATGACATAAAAGGAGGGCTAGAGTATTCATAATGTGCAAACAAACTGTCATTTAAATTATCCTCTAAACATAGGTGCTGTGGTTGCACTAAAACTATGATATAATTACATTAGTTTCATAACAGTTATAATGTATATAACCTTGGTCAATGTTAAATAACTATGAAAGGCAGTAACCTACGTACTGATGCATTATGCTCCATTGAAATACAAAAGTATATTAAATACTTGGCTTGTTTACCACTATTGTTAGGGCTATTATTAATTTAAGGTGACATTTATAATTAATACTGTTAGACTTTACACCTTGAAATAATGCATGACACTCCTCAGATAAACAATCTGTCTATATTGTGTTTACAGAAGTAAGTAAGTCATAAACTGTTTTACAGAATAAATGAAGGGCTAACCTGTGTTTTCCTTTCAAGAAGTTCTTTGCATTACATTCCAGAGATCCAGTTAAGTAGTGGATGATCACTCAACTCTTCAAACTTTGTCTTTTCAGGGGTTCACAAGATGAGTACCCAACAATTTTTTATTCTTTTTGGTTATATTCTTTCCATTCTGGATTAAAAGCATCAGGCTAGACTTCTGGAGGAATCTTGCACAGAAGCTTCAAATGCATGTTTTTCAGACATTGCAGAGCTCACAAAACTTGGGCTTCTGATGAGTTTCTCTAAATATAAGGAAATGTGACGTGTAATAGTCAAGTTGACTTCCAGTGGAGTGCCCAAATATGGCATTCTATTCTTATTTTAGACACTAATTTTGATTTTCTTTTCTGTACTTTTTCAGCAGCGAGGTGGTGATCCCTAAAATGTACTTCTAGCCTGTATTTTTGAATCAACACTATCACCACGATGATCCAAAGAATCTATTTCTGAACTTTACCAATTTTATATTGCACTGCAGGAAATGTTTATTACCTTTGAATACAATGAGTGGAAAATGTTAGGCTTATTTTCATAGAGACAGACGGTGACTGCAAACACTGCCATCTATCCTACCTTTCCATGTAGGTCTTTATGCAGAGTGTGACTTGAACTGCTATTATTACTCATTCTTGGGCACTGGAACACCTCACTGCTAACACTAAAGAAGAGGAAAAAATTCAGCAATGAATTTCAAGTAGCACCTCTTGAAGAAATCCAAATATCATAATGTGTCTTCCACCCTGCTCCTGCTAAATTGTTGTGGATCTGAGTAGTCTCCAGTGCCGCACAATCTTTAGAGCTGGAATTGACAGTTTAGTTCCAGGGACTGTAATATCATTTTACCTCTTGTTAGCCAGAGGAAATGAAATGCATTGATCATATACCTAAAGCATACCACTTAATAAAAAAAGTAAATATCCTTGAAATAATAATTAACAAGGGAATTTCACACCATTCACTTCCAAATAAAAAAAAATAGTTGGTGGGGTTTTTTTTAAAGTAAAATTATTATACTGATTTATATTATACTGGTTTAGATGTGTATGAAATTAGTTATACTCAAAAGTCTGTACCTATACTGATAAACTTAACAGGTCCTTGTCTTGAAAAATAAAAGCCCTACCTTGAAAAAAAAAATAAATTTACCACTAGAAATTTATAGTTAGCTTGAAATTGGTTCAAGCACAATTTTTAAATTATGGAACTGGCATTTTTTTAATTGGTATACTCACATTAAGTATTTAAGATGATAATTACTTATTTTCTATACTCTTAATTGAAACATTACAACATACTTGGTTACTATTTAATTAGAAAGCACATTAATTATATATTAAGGTCTTCATTGTTTATAAGCTCAAGTCTGCTCTTTGAAGGGAATTCAGTGGTAAACAAGCCAAGGCTCAACAGAGCATTCTGGCATGAAGATGCAGCAACATCAATGTTGTTATGACTTCCTGTGATTTGCATGGGCTAAGCACGGATCAGTGAACAACTTTATGGGAATTCAGACTGCCATATTCAGATGAGTCACAAGAACAGGCGGCTCTCACAATATTCTGAATGTATTATATATACTTGCCCAGATGCAGAAAATGTGTAATCATACAGAAAGATGCTATATTAATAATTACCATGGAATATTCTTAATGCATAATAAAGCTAAGGAACCAATTAGAAAAGAAACAAATTACCTGCTATTAATTTCTTCTGGTGTAGTCTATTCCAGTTTTCTGAATATTTATTGAAAAAAAATTTAAATGTATAATAGTAGCTTTTTCAGATATATTTAAAATATTTTGCCCTTCTGGGAGGTTATGAATTTTGATAATTCATTCTCCAGCTATATATTGAGCTCTTGTACACAGGTGGAAGTAAGTTTAAGTAGCCTGGAACTGACAATACAGAAGAAAATTTCTACACTAACAATACATTAAACAAAAAAAAAAAAAAAGGAAAAGAAAAAATACACAAGCAAACAAACTAACAACACCCAAGCCCACAGAAATCTCTTGGTAAGATACAGGCTTTATGAGGGGTACAATTTAGAAATATTCTAACAGAAAAAAAGAAAAGTTTAAATTCTTTTAAATTCTTTGTCAGTCGTAAAGGTATCACAGTAAAAAATTATTTTTTTGTTTTCTCAGGCATTTGGAGTGTGTTATACTGAGGTTAATTTCATATCATACTTTAGTCAATGTAAGACCATATAAGGGAAAAAGTTCTATTTTCTCAGTTCTGTTGCTGAATCTTTTTCAATTTTTACAGTGTGTGTACAGTGCTTTGTTTTTATATTTTCATTCTTGTATTTTCTGATCTCTTTTCAAATATAACAAAATATCAATCCTAGACTAAATATGTTAGGATTCCTTTTCCCTCTGAGATCCCTCTAGTTCCACTAATATTTTTCTTTGTGTTTGGATCTCAGCATTTTCATCATCTCTGGCAGGAGACAAGGGAGTACGTGAAACTGGAAGACTTGTTCGCTGGACAAGATTTGACTGAATTCCAATGCAGAGCCAGTTCCCTGCTTCTTCCTATGGCTGGGAAAGGATGATATGTTAACTAATACTGCTATGGTAAGTGTGCAAACCCTGAAAGACTTTCCTGAAAAGCACGAGAGAAGAAGTTCCCAAAGTCATACATTAATGACACAAAAATACAAAGCCAGGAGAAAAAAGTACCAAAGAAACAAATAGAAAATAAAAGTCATTTTAAGTTTTAGTTTACAAACTCAGTTCAAAACTACTACCATGTGTGAGATCCAGGCTCCACCTAGAAGGCAAGAGATATTTTGTTACTGATTTCATTAAAATCAGGATTACACTACTCAGTCCTGATTCAAAGCAAATCTTGGAATTGAATTTGAATTATATCTTCTACTGAAACAGAAGTTCAGCTAAGTCTGGGTAGATTTTACCTCAGGCGTGCCTAACTAATTTGTGTCAGTTCTAAAGAATGTAATACAATATTATAGGAGAAAATTGTACTATATGTCTGGTAAACCTGGACCATAGATTCAAAGAACTTGGTATCAAAAAGGACACTGGTGTTCTGCCAGTTTGACTTCCTGCAGCTGTCTCCATCGAACAGATGAGAGTTGGCTTCTGAAGCAGGCACGATCCCTTTCTCATTGCCATGCCTGTGTCAGTGACCACACCTTGTTGGTAGGGGGGCAGGCAGGAAGAGGCAGGTAAAAGTGTTATAGGAATAACGTAAGATCTTGGGCCAATTCTACTTTGCTGAAATTATATACTATGGCAGAAGTTCACAAAAGCTGGTACCAGGATCTAATTGACTGAAAAACAATATTAACCTGGGTACCAAAATTATACCAAGTAAAGCAGGAACACTTCTATTAACTTCCAGGTCTGTCTATCCCAAGATTATAGTGTGATAAGTGTGGATTTACATCATGACAGCTACTTTGTTATAATATCTAAATGCATCATTTTATTCCATGGCAAAGGTGCAGTAGAATACCCATCAGCCAAAGGAAGTAAATTGCTGTACCTCACATTTGCCATGAGAAAATGAACTAGAAAAGTGGTTACTTTGCAGTAATAGCTAGACTGATACAGATTCACTACTTACCTTACTCACAGTGACTTTCTTTATGCCAGTTTCTGTGGGACTATGAATGGGCTTTCTCATATTTACATAACCCTTGGGATTTGTATTTTGATTTCTTATGGATATGTTTCAACAGATTCTACATCAACTACATTGGGTAACCTGGAGTTAATTGAGTTAAGAGTGAAATTCAATCACCACTGTGTATAAAACAGTGAAAGTGATGGATATTAAACTCTATCAGGGACATACTATTGTACTAGAGAATATTTCTCAGTCTTATTATGCAGTGGATTTAACCCATCATTAGATACCACAGCCTTCAAAAAATATTTAGAAATAAGTGAAAACTGATTTAATTAAAATCTAAACAATGCAAAATGTGGACAGAAATTGAAATACATTAATGTGAATTCCAATTACATAAATGTGCCAGGTGCTTTGTTCTCCTTTAGAATATTTCTGTAATCACAGGTGACTAGAATTCTAGGGAGCAGGTCTTTTCCTTCCTGGAGCTCTATAGCTGTGTTTGTGACATGCGTTGCTTTGCCTCTTCTTCAGCTGATTTATTGAAAGGCTGTTGAAAATAAAGTTCTGACACTGAAATTGTCCCAAAAGACTCATGAAGACTGCATGTTTCATGACCAAAACTGTTTTTTATTCAAACTCTCAAGCTCAAATATGAATACATAAACTTGTTTCACTACCTGAATCTAAATATTTCTCTATTTTACTATAAATGTATACGAAATATGACATGAAAAATCATGTTTCAGAGCACTAATGCTTACGATGTCATTTTAGTTTTAGTGAAAATTTTTACAAAACCAATTCAAGAGACATACATTTCTGCCTCAAGATACAACAGTACAACTCTACCTTTCGGAGATCAGTATGAATACAGAATAGTAAGTGTCTTTATATGCCCACAGCATAGAGTAGTTATCATGCCAGATGTAAATGGCATCAGTTTTGTAAGTAAAGGGGATCACTAGAGACTAATCTGAGAAAACACACTGTCCAGAATATGCCATGATAATGAGTATCCAATTATTCAAACCCAGTTTTTATGGTGTAAAATACGGTTTCCACTGTGCAACTTCAAGGATGTGTTCATTTTGAAGTTGTATTCACAATGGTGTTTAATAGTACCTTAGAAATCTGTAATTGTCACTGTTGAATCAAAATTAAATTATTTCATTCATATTATCTCTTTATGTAGTTTTTGGGAGAGATGGAAAAAGATCTAGCCAAAGAACTGGCATTATGATGACACCTATCATATTGTGTATTATGGTAAGTATCTCCAAAAACAGATTAGAAAACAAGCATCCTTTAATCAGGTTTGTCTGATGCTGATATGTCAGGTTTGCTGAATTACTTTTTGCCATCAGCAGGAAATCTAATTTCGTGAAGAAGGCTGTGATATTTTCTGAGGTTGTGTGATAGCAGATCTTGGGTTGGTGTCCCCCTCAGGAGGCCACTTCCACTGTTCCACTGAGGTGTACTGGGGTGCCTTTGGACCTTTCACTTCACTACTGTTTCTACTATGAGGCAAGAGAGAAGGAAGGGTCCAGGCCACAGTCTGCCAGAGTCCTCTGAATCAGATAGTCCAAGATTCTTAGTCTTAACATTGAGAGCAAGGCATGGTGAATTTGTTTAAGAAAAAAACCACAACTGGTAGACTTTAAAGGAGAATACAGTTAATATTCACTAATTTCAGTAAGAGCAGTTACAGAGAACTACATATATAAACTGGATACAATATTAATCTGAATTTACAAAATAGGTATGTGTCACATACAGGATCACAGAGGGAGAGAAGACAGAGGAATATTTACTGTTTAAGAGAGAGCAAGTTGTAAAAAACAAAAGCCAGCTGCCAAATAAACTCTTCATGGCTGTAAATATATGTCTGCCAAATTTACAGCTGTTCATAGAGGAAAAGCATGATGAGAAAATTCATCAGCAAGCAAAAACTTTCCAGAGGGGAACATTAGCAGTCAGTAGGTAATCTTGACACATAAATCTGCATATTTTAGGCAGAAACTAAAGCACCTGAAGTTTTCAAACCAGAAGCCTGCCAGATGAAATAATTTTTGCATTGAAATTTTAATACTTAGTTATGCTGAGGTCCTTTTTAGCCATCCAGGTCACTCAAGAGTATCCCAGTGGCTGTCAGCCACAAAATCTCTAGGGCTGAATTTCAATGCAGGTGACAAACCAGTCTATGTCAAGGACATGGGAATCTAGATCGTCATTATTTTTCTTACAAAGCTGTAGAAAGCAGCATACAGACATATTCCAAAGTTGGTGACATCTGTGTAGGCAATAGGTTCTTGGAAAGCCCTAGGAAGCCCCAAAGTGGCTTAAAGCCAACCTTGTTTCCTTTCTTGATACCCTTGATCCAATCACAAGAACAGTGTGAAAATAAGGTCCTTTTTTTCCTGAAAAAATATTTGGCTACAGTTTTGTGATCAGTTACTCAAGATATTAACTGTATCTTTGCAATATTATAAGGAAAGGGGTGTTTCTCTTACTCTGATTCTTGGTGCTAACAGATGCTTCATATAATTTGTGATGACAAGATTATTAGCTCTGTTTTGTATTATTTCTTGATAAAGGGGTTGCTCCCACTTATAAATGAAGCAATTTTAAGGTCTTCTTGTTTATTCATTTTGCATTCTACTTTGGCAATTTAAAATAACCTTGTTACTGCATTTACTAAACAGTAATAACACCTCTTTACACTTAACAACAGGGCTTGCTGTAAATGAGAATCATATGGGGTGTAAGGTAGCCTAAACTCATGAAACACCACATAGGATGAATGCAGTGTAAGATATACTCTAGAAATACTAAGAAGTTAGAATGAAACTTAGTTTTATTTGAAAAATAATAATATTCTGTTCCACCAAATTGGAAGAATGTTTAGTTTATTTCTACTTGCTGACCATTTGGTTACCCTGGATTTAATCCTCTTCAATTGTTCACATCTGATCTTCTTCAATATTTCTTAAATCGAGTGCCATCATTTTACTGCAGGTCAGTTTGAAGTCCAAATAACTTCTTAAGATTGCTCTGTCAGACATTTATGTACCAGTGTACGTTTGTAGTGTTCATCATTGTTTACAGCATCTTCTAAAAAGCTTCAGACCACAATGATTTTATTTTTTATTTTATGCTTTCAATTTACTGTAGTAAACTGAAATTTCCTCTCTTCTCCCCATTTTTATTACATGGTGGAAACCTCAGTGTTTGCAGGGGGTAGATAGCTCCGGAAAAATATATCTGTCACTTGACTGTTGTAACAGACCAGTACCCAAAAGGAGGTCTTTGCACTTTCAAGAATTTTGTACTTGACTGCTTTCACGCTGTAGAATTCCAGAACATCACGTATTCATCTGGAAGTATACAGAGAATGAAGCATTGACAAGAAGTTGAGCCGTTGAGTTTCTACAGCTCCTGCTCACAACACAAACATCATAAACATCTGCTTCATTCAACAGAAAGGAACAATAGATAACAGAAGAGAAGGAATTAGTTTTAGGGCCTGCCAGAAATATCAGCGCTGTATACGCTGTATCTACACAAGCCTCCACAGTCCACTAACCATATTGCAGCTGAAAGAATACAGTTTACACAGATGCAGAGAGGAAAGCCTAACGGTGACTAGCAGTGATTATGGGACAGACAAAGTCTGCCTGTATGCTGCATCACAAAGAGAATTTTAAGGGATTATAGAGTACAAGAACTAAAGACATCCAATGAAGCTGTCAAGTGGCAGGATTTTTTTT
>VYXH01012651.1:16723-40708 GCA_013397275.1 Burhinus bistriatus | reverse complement strand
TTTTTTTTTTTAAAGAAAGAAGAAAGAAACAAAGATACACAGATGAATGTTTTTGCATCTACATGGGCAGTTTGAATCACCTGCTCTTCTGCTCCCACATCTTGTTAATCCGTTGTCCATACTCCATGCATGCTAGAGTGCTCCTGGCACAGACAAAATGGTCTCTCCCGAAGCAGTGTTTGGGTAATTAGATCAGTTTATTGACCAGTTCAGTAAGTAGTAGAAACACAATTGTGCCATTTCTGTTTCTTTTCTCTGCATCAGTGACATTCCAACAAACCTTACATTTTACGCATCTTTACGCCCTTGCAGGTCTATCTGTACCTGTATTTTTCTGATCTTACCACAGTACAAATAAACAGGTTACCTGACATTATTCATTATTAATATCTTTTTTTTTCATAATATGCCCAAGATGAATTTTAAAAACACCTAAAAATTGTTACCTATTGCAGATCCAAAGCAGTATAAGATAGAATAAGACAATCCTTGGCAATTGATGACATGCGCTTCCAGCTATTTTGGCTTATAAAAGGAGGTCTGGTCATGCTTCCAAGAGTCTTTCTATCCATACTCAGAAATGTGGGTATGGTGTGTTTGTTTTGTTTGTCTTGTTTATCTGTTTTGGGTTTAGTGTGTTTTTTTCCCCAAAGAGGTTCAGCATAACATATATGAGGAAAACCAGTATTGTATGTGTGTTGGAGAGCTGAAGCAGGACTAGGACAAAGGACTGAGCTCTGCAGCGCAGTCACCCACACTTGGAAATTCATAAATTGTTAAATTATGGCACAGTTTTAGTGTCTGTATTTTAGCATTTTCCCCACCCTGCTCAAGAGTTAGTCCAGGCCAAGGACCATTCCAAATAAACAGTACAGAGGTGGCTATGTTTTTTTGGAGAATAAGAGAGTTTCAGCGTATAGACACAAGCTTTGCCATGACAGCTGGCCAAAGGACCAGGGAAAGATCTCTGACTAATTTAATTTACTGGCAAAGCCCCATTGCTACCAGTGAGGTGGTTGACTAATTCTGAGAACTCTACTTTTATGGCAGTGTAAATTTTTTTTATCCCACTAATGGCCATAGCTGCTCAGACTTGGTAGAATGTCTATAGAGGTGTTGTGCCAAGGCCTGAGAACAGCAAGAGATACACACTCTTTCTAGGGCAGTAGAGATTTCCCACAGCATCACCTTTGGAAACTCAGACTATGCTACTAATACCTAACAATCCACAGGATTCTCAGATTACTTCATCACAGGTGAAGACTATATAGACTTTTTATATCAGTGTCACATCAGGCAATCAGTATTTAAAAGGAAGAGAGGCAATGTTATTTAATTTCTGATACTACAGAGTAAATAAATACAGAGGAAAAAAAAGGTAAGTACAGGAAAAATTTCTTTCTATGAGTCTCATTTTTGTCATAAAACTACTACATTTAACAGGCCCTCTTGAAACACAGCTTATTATATTTCATAATTAAACTTGTAATATTCCCCAGCAAAAGCAAACACATTATAGATCAGGTTGCTGTGAATTTTTAAGTGTTTGGTTTTATGTGTTCAGTTTTTTTGCTAAGTAATTGCTCTTTATAAAAATGTCCCAAAGTAAGGAAAATAAATAAATCCCTATAACTTTTATGGCAGTGACATATGAAATTCACTTGAACTTTTTTAATTCAGTGAGTATTATTCTTTCCAGTTACTGTTGGTTTGATACATTTGGTTAAACTTAAACAGCAAAGAATAAAATATATTTATTGCAAGTTCTGACCTCCGTTTTTCACGCTGCCTCTAACAAATCAGCAGTAGCAAAACATACCTAGAAAATAGGTCACCAAACTACAAACCATCTTAAAGCTTCTCAGTAGCATATCTGTGAATCTAAGGAAGTTTTGTCCTCTGAAAGCACAGAGCAAGCTACAATACGACAAGCAAGAAAAAAAACTATGGGGAAGAACACAGGAAGGATTGGAGATATGATAC
Source organism: Burhinus bistriatus (assembly GCA_013397275.1). Classification (NCBI taxonomy): domain Eukaryota; kingdom Metazoa; phylum Chordata; class Aves; order Charadriiformes; family Burhinidae; genus Burhinus; species Burhinus bistriatus. Next base: position 38,725 of record VYXH01012651.1, on the reverse strand, counting down.
TAGAAGTAACAAGATGGCATTGATACATACAGCTCATTGATTTATTTTTTCTTAGCATAAACTCATTTTTAATCTTGGAAGGGAATAGTCTGCAGTAGTTGATTGTCTAATGTCTCCTTCTGATGAAAAGCCACAGAATCTGCTCTCTTTCTTAATGTTTCTAACCACAATCAGTTATAAAGTTAAGCTGTTCCCTGAATGTGAAGATTTTTGTTTGGCGTAAGATTCCTTAAGGAAAAAATTTGTTCTGCAGACTCTGCAGTTCAAGTTCCATGTTTGAATGTACATAAAACACATTTTATTATGAATATACTCAAATGTTGGCTTACTAATTAAATCTTTGATGACCAAGTGACCTGTAACCTTCTGACACCTATAAAAACTCATCAGCATTTTTCAGCATATCTTGAAGGGATTGAGATATTGATCACTAGAACCAAAATGATCTTAGGTTAAACAGTTTTGAACAAATATTTGAAAAATAATGATTACCCTTAAAATGTTTAGTTTTTGTTGACATATAACATGGTCAGGAGGGGAAAATATAGTCATCTTACCCAAACTAAAACCTGCTATTCATTCATTAGCCAAAACTGCTTAGATTGCTTAGATCAAATACTGTTAAAAGGAACCTTTCAAGTCCGTTTGAATCCTTGTGCATTTTACGTTTACTATGATGTTTTTTTAAAATAAAAGGGAAGCTTTTTTTTTTTTCTTCTGTAGAATTTAATTCTTTTATAAAAAGAGAGATAAAATGATGTCGAGGACGCCCTTCTATCTGGCATATACAGCAAGAAGCAAATGCTTTTCCCATCACTGGAAACTGAGAGAATAATACTTGTAACAGAAAAACGGCCAACAGAAAGGCACTACTTTATGTAATGGAATTTTCCTCATCTTTCTTTACCAGATAACTTTAGATTTGGTTTCAGCTATCAATCGAATTCTGTCTCTAAGGTTATAAAGCAACTGTCAGACAAGTAATTAAATGGATTTTAACAGTTTTATTGTAAAGATTGGGTTCTATAAAGATCTTTCTACATACTTGCAGAAGGGGAACCTGTGGTTAAAACATTTCACCAGCATTCAGAAGTCCTAGGGGTTCAACACTCAACATTGCTACAACCATCTGTGTGAACCTTGGGAAGTCGTGTAGGTCTGGACAAATTCTCAAATGTATTCTTTGCTTTCATTTTGCAAACCAAGCTTCTCAGATGTGTGAAGGTGAGCATATACTTAAGTGTTTCACTACTTCATGGCTACCTCTGCCTGTGGTTCAGATCCTCGACTGCAAAAGTGAAGTAGCAATGAGTACATACGGAAGACTGTCATTGCTATCAGTTCTGAAACAAAGAACACATCTTTGTCAATTAAAACTGTGAAGACCTCTATCTATATTCAGCAGTATGGAGGGGCACTACGGTGTTCATATTTTGTTGTTTTTGTTGCTGTTGTTTTCTGTTCCAGGTGATCCATTGACTTTAAGCTCAGTGTTTGCTTTGAATTCATATTTAGAGGAGGAGAGTACTGTTATCATATTAAATTCTACTTTATTCTGAGGCTAATAACCTGTGGACCCAAAATTAGGATGTGTGTCTGTTTTTCTTCTTTTAAGTGTTAGCCAGCAGAAAGAAGAGCTCAGGTGTATTGCAATTCATATACATCACAGGTAGCATACATTAGGCACTTGGAAGGTGGTTACTCTTGGGCGCATGCTCAGCATATTTGGGTCAAGGAGATTTGGAAGTTAAGTTCGAAAGAAAAGAAATAGCATGTGAAAATCAGATGTGTTATGTTTTTGATACAAAGTTCATATCCTTGTTCTGGTAAATTTATTTCCTATATATGCTACGCAGAATTTCTAATACAAAAATCCAAGGCCTAACTATAGCCATCTGGGTCAAACAGTCTATTAAATATGAGTATAGGATGGACCTGGGAGAAAATTACTTTAGGGAGTTTTTCAATTGTATATTTCTCTCATAGAAAACACAGCACATTTGTGTTTCTTTCTGAGATCTGACAGATACATTTATGTATTGTGAATGATGCTTTTAAAATTGCAAGCTAGATTGCTCAGTATTATAGGGAATGGCATTGTATAGAGCAGTCAAGCATAAAGAAAACAAGTATAATGAAAATAAAAATGCTAGCCAATGCCGCTTTGTACATCTCCCTTAAAGAGGACAAATAGTTTTTAGAACACTGGAAGACTTTGCAGGGCCAACTAAACAGAGTAATCTTGACAACCCAATTCCTTTACTTTTCATAGACTTAAAACTGGAAGGTTTGTTCCTCAATAAGTCTACTGTGTTCTTATTTACTTATATTGACCCAAAACTTTTTCAATTTTAGTGCTAGAATCCTTTCAGCTATGACTTCAAATTGACTCACCACTGTCAGTATTAACAGCTGACTAGGTTGCTATATTTCATCTAAACACACTTTATCACATTTCTCTATTGCCTATATGAGAGAAACTCCAAGAGCTTACTACAGCAGTGCTGCTATGGACCGATCTTATGAAATACTGGGCATCCCTTGGAAAGGTGCTCAGCATCCACAACAACCGGTGGGGTAAATGACTTTAGCATCTAGCAGAATCAGTTTCTTTGTCCTTAAAACTGTAGCATTTCAGTAACATGAAAATATATGGACCTAAAGCTCCATAAAGGAAACTGGAAAAGTGTATTTAACATTTGAAATTATGGTAAATATTAGTGACCTTTATGCTGTTATTCATTGCACCTTTTTGCACTGAAATGATATGTTGTAAACTGTGTTTGAGTTAGTGTAACCCTCTATAGCTGCTGATGTACCTTACAGGAGACTCAACTACTTTTTGATTATTTTTTTTACTGCAATTTAGAAAGAAAGCAATAAAATTATCTTCTAAGGCAGTTTCACGTTATGTTGACCAGAAAGGGAAAAGAAACGCTAAAGGCAAACACGTCAAAATATCGTTTGCCCATAAACTCAAAATGGAAGATATGGGAACACTGGTATTTTGTAAATAAACTATGCTGAAAGTGCAGAGAGAACTGAAAAGAAGAAAGGGTGTGATCCATAAGAAGAACTTACATTTCAGTACTGTTCACCATGATACCTGCTGATTTTATTTTGGCTTGATCACAAGGTTGTGATATTGGCAACAGGACTATTACAAATTTTAAATGGCAAATTTTCTTTGTTGTGGTAAAGCCTTAAATTTCTGATGAAGATTGTGCTCAATTTCACAAGGAATTTTGGCCATGCAAATAATTTAGTATCAAGCCCTGCATGGGATTGCCCACATACAGTCAGCCTTCACATCCTGGAATCCACTTCAGGTTCTATAGAATTTGAAGAAATTCTATACGAGTATGAACAAAAATATCTTCCAGTCCCAGTAAGGTTGCCCATGAGGAATTCTCAAATCACTCATGCGAACATTTATTTGACTGTTGATACAAAGGTTCCTTCACAGATTATAGGCCATTCACAGAAAATAATTTTTTACGGCACTGAAGAAATCTGAATGGCTAGATCAAACCTGGAACCACACATGTTATTGTTGGAAGAATGTGTCTGCAGGTGTCTGGATCCACAGTTAATAGCTCCTTCTCCCTACCTATATAGGGTGTGGTAATCTGCTATGGCAAATCATTGCTTAGTGTGACCAGCCAAAGTGATCCTGTGATTTTTGGTGTCTAACCTATTCTGAGCAAGACTGAAAAAACACCAAAAAATATCCCAGCTTCTACTGATATCTGTCACTTTTTTGTTTGTTTTATTTTAATTATCTTTTCTAAATTTTACAACTTTATTTTGCACAGACACGTTTCTGGATTATAGAATGAGGTGTCTTCTACATGGCAATGGCTATGGTATAAAAATGTACAAGCATAGTATGGTATACCTCAAACAAAATTGTTCTTCACGCAGGAGGAAGGAAACAGGGGAACTTTCCAGTGCTGATTTAGATGTAGATATCTGGAAACTCGCATTGGGTAACTCTTGCTGTGCTCCTGGAACAGGAACACATAGGTTTTTCTCAGTGAATTAGCCACACTTCTACCATATGTATGACATTTTTTTCAAAGGTTCAGTGCGACAGTCCTCCATATGCTAAACTGTCTCCCCTCTTCCATTTACATCAACTTCAATGTTACACTTTTAATCTTCAAAGCTCTGTTAGTATGGCCTTAGGCTACTTCAGTGATTGCCTGCCACAGAATAATGTGACTTTTCCAGGCAGTGGTTTAGGAAATACAGAATTTTAAAGTGCAAGGATGAGTCTCAGCAGAATAGAAACTGAATTCAGAATTTTCTCTGTGTACCTGGAATTTATTTAAAGAAGAAATGAAAATTACCTTTATAGTTTCCAGAATTAAGTGCCAAGGCTCTCTCCTTTCCAACATTTAGATCTTATTTGGGCAGGAATTATCTAGAATGTTCCGGCAACAATATTACCGTAGGAAACATTTTGGGAGTTTTTTGTTTGTTTTCCTAATTTATGAACTTAAATGAAAACTTATTGTTTCTTTTAAATTTGCATCATTTTCCAAATATATAGGCAGAGCCGAGCTTCAAACAGGAGTGGAAATTATGGAATTCAGCTCTATTATAATTACTGACAAAGCTGAGAAAGATTTTTGGGACTGCTTATCTCTACAGATCTAGTCCTGACAGAAGAATTAAAAAAAAAAAATTAAAGCTAATGTTAAAGAACATTAAAGAAAGCTGGGCAGATCATACTTATAATACAGATTATTGTTTTAAAGGCAACAGCATTAAACTATGGTTCATATAAAGTTATTCCAAGTAATCATATTAAATACATTTCTGAATGTATTTGAGAACCTTGCTTAATAATTTAAGGCTGAAGAAATTAGTGACTCTTTAAGGATGATTTGGCTAGACAATTAAAATTGACATCTGTCGTATATTCCAGGTTTTTTCAGAAAACAGGTAGTATTAGCATAGTTTTAGCACCCCTGAAAGAAGTTATAGCAGAGTATCTGATATAAAATTAAAGTATTATTTACAGGAGTTTTAAGTTACTGTGGGAGAAATAAGCTGAACAAGATACGGTGCAATTGGTACAGTGATGATTCTTATTAAACTGTAGCAAAAGGTGAATACCACAGAATTTATGTATGATATGATCTGCTACAAAATGATCCCTGGTTTTCTGTAAGAGTCAATGGAAGAAGTGAAGAGTGGACTTAATAATTAGAAAACATTATTTGCAGACTCCCCTACAGTAGAGGTTACAGAGACATTTTGCACTACTATGCTGCTTATTCCACCAGGATTAGAAGTAACCTAAACCTTCAAATAAGGTCTTGCTGGGCATCTAAAATTTGGTTGCTCAGTTGTCAAGTCCACAAGTAGCATCTGACAACACTAACACCTCCATGGCTTAGAGGGGTATCAGACAGACTTCAACAGGCAGTCAGTTAAGGCACTGAGGAGAGGGGCCATTCTGCAGGTATGTATTACATTGTGTTACATCAAGTGGGTCCTTGTACGGCTCAGCGTTGGCGGGTTTGGGGTAGCCACATTTAGATCACGGAAGAGGTCATAACCACTCCTCCCAACAGCACACTTCCAAGGGTATAATGGTGATCATTTGCAGCTGAACAGTGAGCTTTATTTATAGTGTTTATGTGGCACAAAAAAAGAACAACTAACATAAAAATTATTTCCTCAGAAAATACTGAACAGGGAAAATGATTTCAAGATAACGAATGAATAGTGTGATGTTAATATATGCTCTTTTTTACCGCTAATTAGCAATGTGATTAAAGAAATTAGAGTTAATTAAAGGTAAAATGTTTCTCCTGTAAATTGTTTCATGCATCTGATAATGTGAGATATGCCACTCAGAGACTGTTTCACCCATAAAGCCCGCATGTTTATAGCCTGCGTACAACATTTGTAATCATCTGTCTGATTCGTTTGGGTATTACTAAACAAAACTCATTGGAAGAGTTACTTTTACTTGAATAACTATCCGTTGCTTTTGTAAACTGCCTGTTTCTAAACTCTGACTCGGGCTGATGAATGCCAGGACAGTTATTCCTGAAGCCAGCACTACAGCTGTGAATTCAATGTACAAGGCAAGTCCCCTGCTTCCATCGCTGTAAGTTTGTCTGATCAGAGCAGCACTGAGGCAGATCAAACAGGCTGATATTAATGTCATTCTTTTCAGCCAGTTAGCTGGTGTTGAATGAGTCTAGGGAAGGTGAGAAGGGGGATGTGATTAATTTTTTTTATAACATATGTAATAACAAAGTAGGTAAAATCTGTTAACGGAATTATTTACCTTACATGTGTCAAACTAACATACGAGTCCCTGGGTAAGGTCAGTGTGTGCATCTTTCTGACATATTTTGCTTTTTCATTGCTCCATAGACTTTCTTGTACAGAAGGTTAAGAAAATAGAATGACTGTCTTGCATCAAGTTAAGCAAAACACAAAAGCAAAAGGCTCACCCCTCCACCCCCTGCACACCAGTGGTTTCTGGTTTCAGATGTTCTACTCTGTACTCATACCCATGGAAACATACAAACGCATATTTGGGGAAGAGAAATCCTTCTTTGTTGTTACCCACATAATCCACAGAAATACACAAAAAAGAAAAGGTTTATAAAAAGCAAAAGAAAAGATTCTGGAAGATCTTGATGCAGTCATTTAGTACATCTTCTTGGTCCCAAAGAAGGACCAACTGTGCAGTATTTCTAGAGGGACTTTTGCAGCAATGTCTGGTTTCAAAATTTAGGAATCATTAATATACTGGTGTCTTAAGTCCCTATCTAAAAATCTGACAAAATTAGACAAAATGATGTGGTATTCAATAAAACAATCTTACCTGCCTGTAAGCAGTGAATTAACTGCCTTAAGAAAAAACTATCAAAGGTGAAAAAAAGAAGAAAAAAGAAAACAGGAAAATGAGCACGATAATATTCAATAGCTAAATCTCTTTTACTCTAATGTATTCATTACTATTAAAGTTCCTTCTCTCTGATGTATTGGTAAAGTTACTCATGCCACCTGGCTAATTTCTGCTTTCGACAGCTATGTTCTCTTTGTATTTTGGATTGTTAACTCTTAGATTTATTTTTTTTAACTCTTTCATTGTAGCAAGACCTCACTGTGCTGTAGCTTCATTAATGTGTTTCACGGATATGCTTCTTCTTTCTAAGGTATAACTGCTCTGCTAAAAGAAGCTATTTTCAGTTATTGATATTCTTCTACAATAAAGGTCTTTCATAAAAGTTGGTCATATACAACAAGAAATTTCATTTTCTTAAATTTAAAAGTAAATCTGCATGTGATATTCATTCCAGGTCAGTTTGATCAACATAAATTCTGTTACTAAGTTTGAAAGTATTTTATTTTTTTGTTATTAAAACAAATGAAAAAAAAAAAAAAGCCAACCAAAATACCCACAACCAAAAAACACTTGCATATCAAATTGTACCAGATATATATTAATGGATGATAATACATTAAACCCAAGGTTGTCAGCGTGTCACACTTCATGGTATTCTTTCTAGTTCTTTTTAAGAAAATATTCAATGAATATTCACTTTTCTGTGGAGGAATGATACAAGTATTGATGCAAAGTGATATACGCAATTAATCTCATCCTGAACTGAATTAGCAAAAACCTGTCCAACAGGACAAGGAAAGTAATTTAACACCTCTGTTCCTCATTTTTGGGGCCATGTCTGGAGTGCTACCTCCAGTTTGGGACCTCCCAAAGCAAAAGACATAATCGACAAACTGGAGGGAGTCCAGTGGAGGACCACCAAGATAACTAAGAGGCTGATGGTGCACAGGATGTGTGGAGAGGTTGAGGGAATTGATTTTGTTTAGTCTAGAAAAGAAAACACTCAAGGACACTAGTACTGCAGTTACCTACTATCTAAAGGAGAGGTTTTGCAGAACAAAGGTTTCTAGTCAGGCATAACAAAAGGACACAACTCAGTTAGCAACAGAAATTTCAAGTGACTATGAAGAGAAAAAAATATTGCAGATAGAGTAGCTATCCCTGTACCAGGTTGCTCAGAGAGGCTGTAGAGTTTTCACCCTTGGAGATACTTAAAACTTGCCTGAGCAACCTGATCTGACTTTGACATTATCACTACATTGGACAGGAGATTGGACTAGATGACTTACAAATTTCCCTTCAAACCAAAATTGTGCTATATTTCTAGAAGTCCATTTGTTCTTTGATTTAGGGTCTGCTTGTGTAAATCTTTGTGATACAGGAGTTCCTAAAGAAAGCATTGTGAAAGGAAAGGATGCCAGGTATAATATTTTTGGTCATTACCTTGTCCAAGAATAAAACACATATTCTATCAAATACTGTGTTTATGAATAAAACCAAACTCCTTGACACTAATTTCTATTTCATTTGGAGCCTGGGAGGGTACTTTTATTGTTTTTTATGAATCAAGCCCCTCATTGGCTATACACCATCGACATACATAAGCTAAAATGTTTCCTTAAAGGTATTTCATGCGTCAGTGTCTTTGGGTAAGGGTAGGGACAATACTCATTCATTCCCAAATTCCATTGTTTTCCTTTGGCCATTTTTTCCCAATTAAAAATTCTATTTGCTGTATTGTATTTAAAAACCTACAGCTATGATGTCTTTTTCCACCAGTGAAGAAACATGTTGATGTCAGATACTCCCAATATGTTTAGTTTTTTTAGCTACCCATGGTTGTCATGGTTGGCTAACACAGAAGGTCAGATTTGAATTTAAACTGAGCAAATTAAGTGAAGAGATTTATTTAAAATGTACTGCACTAGACTACATATACTCTGTCTTGTCTCTGATATTTTGGATGTGACCCTATATATAGCTTTTCTTTTGTGAAACACTAGAGTTTGATAAACAGGTAATTTAAAAAGGATAAGTAATATCCTGTCCTGCCTGGTACAAACACCACAATTAACCTGATTCATGGGACATAAGTGTCATGAAATACATTGTTTGACAAGCACTCTAATTACTTATACTAACAGCAAGGTTTAAGACTGTGGTTGAAACAAATCAGAACACCATGTATCATAAACTTTGCTGTAGTTTTCTTCACACAGTTTGGCACTCTCTTTTTTATCTTTTTTTTTTTTTTTAACCTCAAATCTAATGAAGTTTCAGCTAAATTTGAGATTATACATTTATACAGAGCTATGTCTGGAATGGAAAGTGTAGCTTTGGATTTCAGGTATGATACTGAGATAGGTGTCAGAAATTAGATAAGAGTCAAGATGGTGGTTTCTTTTTTTTGTTTTGTTTCATTTTTTTAAATACAGTTTCTAATCTTCAGCTGCTTACAAAACTGATTGTAACAGACATTGAATTTTCTTTGTAGGTCATTAAAGTCAATACAGTACCCATTTTTCAACTGTCACAATACTCAAAGACATTGTGTTATTTATGTTGCAGCCTCTTCCTATTTTCTGTTCCTTATTGCTTTCTAGACTAAAGAACTTTGTGGTGCCAAAATAAGAGATAATAAGAAAAAATAGCAGAGACATCAAACATGTTTTTGTCTTTTTCAAAAGGAATTTCTTTATCAGTGACATTGTTAGGTGAAAGATTGTACTCTCCAGCTTCTCTAATGCTATACAGTTTTAAAACATCATCTCAACTGGGGTCTGACTTCTGAGTAAGCAGTAGACTTTTTGGTCTTTTAGCTATTCAATGACCCATGGGAACAATTTTGTGGTTTCAGTCCACTTCCTTGTTTGCCAATACCTCTATCACTAAAACAAAAAAAAGGTTAATAGCTGAAGTTAGTCCCCGGGAATGGGTCTGAATTGGCCCTCTGAAGGCACTGCAGTCAGTTATGATTATGTATTATTTATGTTACAGGGGACTCAAAATGTGATAGAAAGGCAATCTGCTAACTTTTAAGGAACAGTCAATATTTCAAAAAACATGACAGATTTCTGAGCAAGAAATAAATCATACTACTAAATTTTGAATTTGAATGAAAGCATTGCAATAAGATATGTTCTGTGATGCCAGGTAGAAAGATTAGCTACATTAAATGATTTATTCTGAAAACAATATTTTATCATTTCTGTCTTTATTATTGTAATCAGACACAATTACATTTAAATTATCTAATTTTTGGAATTTAACTAATTGCAGTATTTATTTTCAGAGCTAGGTTTATATATAAATAGACTGAAAGTAGCTAAAATAATAAGGATAGAATACATTATGTAGAAGGAAGGAACTGAAAACTTTTATCTGTTTAACAGTGTAGGTAGAAGGAAAAAAAAAGACAGAAAAATAATATCTATGAATATGTGAAACAGGCAGAAATGAAGCCTGGAAAATAATTGGTTAGAATGGAATTTAGAGGTTATTATCAAAAATACTCAACTGAAACTAAGAGAGGAAAACATGGGTTGAATATTGTCAACAACTTCCTGAAGGTAAACTCTAGGAAGATGAACAATCACTTCCCAGCTGAAGTGAAGCAACTGAAGCCTTAGTCTGCAGATGATTTTGATGAGTATGGAAAGAAATATCTCAAGATTTATTACAAGAAACAGGAGCTTAAAAAAAATAATTTAAAAAACACCATATTTTCAGGAGCAAATATACTTGTGTTTATACATCTAATTCTAATTCAAGGTATGGTGAAGTTAGTCTTACTAGATGTTAGCCATGAATATGGTTCAGACCACTGGAGGTTAAAGTAAGACCCTTTAACAAATCGAACATGTTGTTGTTTTGCACTTTTTACTTTACACAGTTCTGTGAAACATTTTCTGTCTGAAAATGTATCATAGGTATCACACATAGTGTATTTGAGGCCCTTAGTTTTAATGTATTTGTTCTTACAATTGAGTTTTTCTCTGTAAAAAAAAGGGTTTTTCTTATTATTTTCAACCTATAGCTAGAGAACTGAGACACAGAGAAACTCGTATGTTGTCCACAATAGAGACAAAAACTGCAGAAGAAGTGGAAGCTGCAAGCAGATATCTCAAAACCTAGGTTAGTGTTCCCCTAACTACTGGAGACCATCTACTATTTCCTGTCTCATTGTTACAAAAAATTGTTTTGTTCAGTTTAATCAGTAACATTCATTCTCTTCTGTTGTTTTTCATACATCTTGTCACATCCAATGAACTTTTATGAACAATGAAAGTTTCCCTCAAAGCCTTTGTAATTTCTAGTTAAAACTGTTCTCCAGATTTCATGTTACACAAATACTTTGATTATCTGTCTCTCTCTTTTTTGAAATCAATAAATGTTATGATGTATGGTCAACTATGGACATAACCACTGTGCTGGTGCTTCAGTTATGACAAAAAGTAGCAACACTTCCCAAAAGATTGAGCTTTGAGTGTAATAAGTAGATGACTCTCATAAACCATTCTTCAATCTCAAAGTGAACACAAAAAAATCAAAATGCTGAATCTATATACAGATTACGCTTACCTGTGAAAGTGCCACGGTGAATACTTCTGAAAAGAGGGTTCACATGGCTCGTTTGTGTCATGCATAGGATCATAGAATAGTTTAGGTTGGAAGGGACCTTAAAGATCACCTAGTTCCAACCCCCCTGACGTGGGCAGGGACACCTCCCACTAGACCAGGTTGCTCAAAGCCCCATCCAACCTGGCCTTCAGCACTTCCAGGGATGGGGCCTCCACAACTTCCCTGGGCAACCTGTCCCAGTGTTTCACTACCGTTATTGTAAAAATTTTCTTCCTGAGATCTAACCTAAATCTACCCTCTTCCAGTTTGAAGCCATTACCCCTTGTGCTATCACTATATGCCTTTGTAAAAAGCCCCTCTCCAGCTTTCTTGCAGGCCCCCTTCAGATACTGGAAGGCTGCTATAAGGTCTCTCTGGAGCCTTCTCTTCTCTAGGCTGAACAACCCCAACTCTTTCAGCCTGTCTCCGTAGGAGGGGTGCATACACAATACATTCATGGGAAAGGGTCATCAGTGGGTTAATTTGAGTTACCTTAATTTTGAGGAAACTAAGATAACTACTTCAGACAGACAAGTTAAAAATGAAGCTTTTAAGCTGGATAAAGTAAAACCTAATAAGGGAAAAATAAACTCCAGATAGTGAGGGTATGTAGTGAGGAGCTAGTCCTCAGGCAAAAAAACCACTGAATGCTTTCTTCTTCTTGCAGTCTACATCTCTATCCATTAGTGTTAATCTATCCATTAGTGTTAATCTATCCATTAGTGTTAATCTTTGCATCAGCTTTGATGCATACTACCTCTGGCAGAGTAATGGCAGAACCAGACATACACCTGCAGGTAATTTCCTGACATACATTATACCTATGGATGACATCCTTGGATGTGCAACCTCCTTTTTTCACCATCTTTTTGGGTGGGGAGGTTCATGTTTCCAAAAAGGTAGGGCGGATTTTAAACATTTTACACTTTAATCGCCTGTCTTTTTTACACAAGATGGTGCAGGTTCTGACTCAGAAGCAATTTTGAGCATTTCCTGCTAAAAAGACCCCCCAAAAGTTCCTAACACTAAACTGAAACCATGTGATACTAGAATTTTCCATGGATAAAATACCTGATTTTTTAAAGCATGTACAGTATGCAAGAAAGCTTACCTTGTCACGCCTGAAAACCTATCAGTTTTGGAGCTGTTCTCAAGTATAACTTACCATGCACCCTTTACTTGAAGGCATCTCACAGAGCTTGTGAAACTTGTGCTTTTGCATTTTTGTGTGATCTGAAGTTCCTAGCAGGAAGATTTGGTTATTTTAGTATCAGAAGGGAATTAGCAAATTGTATCCATAAGTAGGTGTCCCAACCTTTTTTAAAAATTGCGGTGATGCCTTTAAAGGTACTCTGAGGTATAAACCAAAAAGTGAAGGAGCACGCGAAAGAATTCTCTGACCCCTTGAACAGATCTTTCTGTAAATTCAAGTTCATGAGATAAATGTTCTTGCCCTAGGTTTTTTAAAGCTGCTGATACCTGGAATAAGGAGAAAGGAAATTATGATTACCCTTAGTCATGTAACTTCACAAATGGTTAACGCATGCTGACAGTTGTATATCTTATGATTCATGCCACTCTTGATGGCTTAGGAACTTCACAGTTACTAGAGTACTGTATCTTTCTAGAGTAGATATTGCTAATCAGGATGATTATACTAAAATGAGTGAAAGTTTGATAAAGACAAAACTCTTGCATGGGTATAATCATTTCAGTTTGGGAAGTGAAATTTGACTCCAAATCAATAAAGCAAAAATATTGTTACCAAATTTTCATCTGCTCCTTTGCACACATCTGTGTAACTTACCAAAAACCCCACACTAATATTCATATTCCCATAAAAATATGTCACAGCAAAAGCAATTATGAAATGTAGTCAGAATTTGTCAGGAGTCATCACACTGTAGTACATTAGAAAATATAGGAAAGAAGAAAAGATTTTATTATTTTTTACTGTCACCTGCTCTGATTTCAAAATTTTTCCAAGTTTATTTTTTCCCAAGTATCTTAGATGGATGGCTTTCTTTGAACAAACCATGGAAATTTCTTTTGTATGTATTTTCTTTAAAGTAGACATTAAATAAATAAAAGTGTACCCAAAAGGTATTTGTGCTGTTTTTTTCACTTCTAGACTTCCATTTTATGAAATTCTATTTTCACAGTTTTGTTATTTAAGAATATACAAATCTGGGAACAGTTCCAACTCACAAAGAAATTACTGTACTTCACTGAAAAAAAGTTGAAACCTGAACATTGTCACATGGAGAATGAGGACAATAAATTTTGGGTTTTTTAAAAGTAAAAATATTTTAGAATGTGAAAAACATGGATTTAACTAATTGATTTACACCCTAGAGATAAACTATTGGCTACAAACCCCTATTATGAGGCAATGTGTGGAATGTCACCCATTGCATCTGCACACAATAAACTATTTTTTGTTAAGGATAAACTAAATGTTATAAAAATATATAACTGTTCACAATGGATAAGGTCAAAGATTCATTTATCTGAGTATTCTCCTGCCAGCAGTGGTGAAATGCAGACACCAGGAACAAATTGCAGTGTGTGTATATATATATATATAAACATATTTAAAAACCCCAAGTAAATAGTGATAGTTCTTCTCAATATTTTCCTAACTTCCAACAACTGATGTCTTAATTACGACCTGAAACAATGATCGTATTTTTGAATTACTACACAATCCTTTTTGCTTTCCATGCACTTTCTCCAGTTGCCCCTTGAGTTCCTGCAGACTTTTAGCACTCCCACATCTTGAGCCAAGGAGCCTTACAGCTTAACTACAGACTGTCAAGAAATACTTGCTTTTCTTCTTTCTGAACTTGCTACCTACTGCCTTTACCTGATGCTAGTTCATGATTTGTAAGGTACAGTGAGCAACTGATCCCTTCTCATAGCTTGCTATGACTATAGGTGTTCTCTGGGTCACTCTTTTTTCTCTTTGAAGGCTGCTGACTTAGCATTTTCATGTATGTGCAATGCCTTACATTGATAAGCATTTATATCTAAGAACCTTAACATTAAATATGGGATTATGTTTTAGAAATGTAAATAGTCTTTTGCAGAGACTAGATCCCTGTCTTGCCAAGTTGTCTTTTCTCTTCCAGCCATTTTGTACTCTACAGGAAATGTAAAATACAATGACCATCAGAGGATGACATTGCAGATGTAAGCTCTTAACTTGCTTTACCCTGACACGACTACTTGCTTTGCCAGTTACTGACCACAGCACTGTAGAGGGCATGAGGCAGGTTATCTGTCTGGAAGCCAAGAAATAAAACAAGACCTGCATAAGTTATCATTACTTTTTTTCTGGAGAAGCAAGAAGGTCCATTACCACTTTGTGTCATGAGTTGTTATGATTAGCTATGTTTGTAGGCGGCTTGTTTTGTTTCAGTATGGCCTATGTGTGCTAATCTAGTATTTTTGCAGCTAAATTGTCAGTTTTAGGATTTTTCCCCAGCTTTCTGTACATGATCAATTATACTTATGTTTTGTACAATTAAGAATGCAGTATAAGGAATGAGAATATTAAATATATTTTTTCTTCTATAAAAGAGAGAAGAGAGAATAAAAAGAAGTTTACCAAAACAAAAGAAACAGAAGATAAAAGAAAAAGTCTGAATATTTTCTTTAAAAATACCCGTATATTTCTGGACTGATGTAAAAATACTTTGAAAGAAAGAGAATATAGAGAATATAGGCTCAAACAGTTAAAACAGGCATCTTTGAGCAGTGATGGTGATATCATAAGACTCAAGTTTCTCCTGAACTTAGATGGTTAATCTCACTTAAGATCACCCTCCCTTTCCCTTCCTGGAATGGACCAGAGTCTCACTCCCACGGAGACTGGGTAGTTGAGATATCAGTAATCTCGCTATAAAGAATTCAGGTCTGAGCTTTG
The DNA here is from genome assembly GCA_013397275.1 of Burhinus bistriatus. Taxonomy (NCBI): domain Eukaryota; kingdom Metazoa; phylum Chordata; class Aves; order Charadriiformes; family Burhinidae; genus Burhinus; species Burhinus bistriatus. The sequence continues at coordinate 23,297 of VYXH01012651.1, read as the reverse complement.
AAACAGAACTTGTACACAACATAAAATCTTGCTGGCTAACTTCCAACACTTAAAGAGCCTCAAAGCTTTTGATAGAAGCAAAGACTGACTTGCAGACAGCTAATGATTTGGTTTCCAGACAAACAAATCCATTTGGGAAATAGCAAACCAACTGTCTTTAAAAGGCTTCCAACAGTGTAGGTCACTATACCATATCTAATGGAAAGGTCATCTCTTAGGAAAGGTTAGAAAACAGTGAGAGCTTTCTACTGTTTTACTTCAGATCATTCCATTGAAATGGACGGCAAAATGAATGTAAGGAGGGGGTTCAGCCACACGGCTGCATATCCTGACTGCCTGGTTTATCAAGAGACTGTGGAGGTTTAGCACAGAAAGACATATGAACTGGGACAAAGGAAATACAAACACTAATACAAAATGTACATTTTACTATTGCTGAAAAAAACACAATTGAGGCTGGCTGGCTGGTAGTGCCAACACATGGTCAGCAAAATGTTTTCTTTAAGTTAGGTATGCCAGAATTATTATTAAAAAAGCCCAATATGATTTCTACTAAAGACAATTTAAATGTCCCTATTTTAATTTGCACCCAGTTCAAAGTTCATCCCGCACATTTCCCTACTTTTTGCCCTCTCCTCAAAAAGTCAGAAAAGCTCTCTCTTTGCTAAGGCTAAAGGATAAAACTCCCCACCCACCCATGAATACTAAATTGTCTCTGCATATTCTAGAGCAATTTTCACTTTCCAGCAGCCATGCAATTAAAATGTGAATCTCCCTATATATTTCAGGTCCAGAAAATGTTTAAATGTATGCCCTCTTCTCAGATGGTAAAATAAAAATGGACAAAATCCATGGAAATATGATATGCATTCACATAAAATCTGCTGATGAACCTTTATGGATCTCTGTTCTGTTTTGCCAGTGTTCCTGCCCTATACCACAGATCATTTATATTACTTAAGTCTTGCTCCCAGACAGTAAGGGTCATTTCCAGATCACACAAAATAAGTTTCTTGAGCTATAGTGGCCTTACTTACCTTCTGTGTTTTTTTAGAGAGTACTCTGGACATTTTGACTTGCATGGCTCTCATTTTTTTTTCTGATTCATAAGTCATGAACTGCTTTTGCTCAGTATTTCATATTTTTGGATCTTTGTCTCTAAAGTTCTTACATTTTATCTATGATGATACTAATCCTGTGCAATTTCAGACTAGAGAAGTAAAAAGGAGGATCATCTTTTGATGAGAATATTAAATTATTCTTTGTCTCATTCTTTATGATGAAGATTGGTTTATGTCTAATTTTTATTTGTGAAAGGCAAGAGCAAGCCAAAAGGGCTTCACATATGGCAGTTCACAAGGCTAATAAATTTTCTTCACCATGTCAAATTATAATGAGAAATAGGCATTTTCTGTTACTAGTCACGCATTCATACTTCAGTGTATATTTTGATGAAAAAAATTCTATTCTAAAAACAATTTTTGAAAAAAAAAAAAAGAAAGATTTTTAATACCTTACTATGCATCTCAGTCCTACAAAGATGATGCAGCTTACACCTTAAAGGTTCTTCAGGGATGATATGAGATGATAGTTAAAATTAATTTGAATTGTTTCAAAACTAAAGGCATTTTTAGATTCATTTGCATAATATGCAAATGCTGTATTCTACGTTCTTGAGACTATGTGACCAGGAGAACTACTGAGTGAGAAAGCTTTTGATTATTTACTACTTAAACAATAAGATTTTTCTGTCTTTATGATTTTTTTCCTTTAAGTTGTTACAGTTGCTTCAGATTGAAAAAAGAAAAAAAAAAAACAGACTAAAGGCTTTTCACTAATTAATATTGTTAGTGGGAAGGATGTCAGAAGAGAAAATACATAGTAAATTTACATAATTTAAATGTTCTTTTTCAATGGTCATTTGTACTGAGTGAATAATTTTATAGCAATAATTATTAAAACTTTCTGCTATTTAATCCTTTCATAATACTCACCAGGTTCTGTTATTCAAAATTCACTTTTTTTCCAGAGAGAATTTTTTGGACTGGAAGTTATTTTAATCAAGAAAATTACTTTTGAATTCATAATGGAGAATTCTCATGTAATAGTATTAGGTAAATAAATTATGTGTCATTATTTGTATTTCATATAATCATACACATGTAAGTTCTTTATGAAAGTAACTGGTACACTTTGAATTTCAAATAGTCTGACTGTAACAGTAATAGCTTGCGTTATGCTGGTTAGTTATGTCATTTGTATGTGTGAAATGCAGATTACTATAAGAAATATTATAGGTGAAAACATTCTTTTCATTGGAAGTACAGGCATATGAATACTAATTTCTATGAACGCTCACACTAGCATATATCAAACACATAAATATCTGGAGAAAGTACATGTAAAAAAGCTCTAGAATTGGAAAGTGAACCTCATTCTTTTAAGTTGTGCCCATTGTTCAGTCCATACTTGTCTCTGCACTCTTCAAGCCAGTGCACTTTCCCACGAAATGTACAAATACTTGATATACATTTTAGTCCCTTCACAGTCAAGCAATGCTCATGGACAGGAGTAAATAACTGTCTATGTTCTTTAGATTCAGAGACTTTACTTCCCACCCTTTTGGATTAGGTGTAATGCTTTATTTCAGCTAAATAATTTAGCCGAAATATAAGATTTATCTCTTTCAGTTTCCTTTTTCTTCAGATAATTTCCCAGAGAGATGCATTTGGTGGTTTTTCAGTGTCTTCCTGGAGAAATCTGGTTTCTTGAAGTCATTATTCAAACCTGTCTTTGCACTAAGTTTTCTTAAAACTATAGTATTACTCATGAACTATCATCTCCGTTGGGTCTATTCAATCTTGTATCGTATGGGTTTGAACTAACTTGGGAAAAAGGGAGGGAAGGGGGGACTACGTATCTTTCATGCCAAATATTTGTACTGTTACTTACATTTACCATATTCCTTTGGACATTTTTTAATATTATTTGCAGTGATAGTAAAAAGAATGGGGAGTAGATATATCAGCATAATATTATATTTATTCCTTGTTGCTTCAGCCGTAACAGTGAACTTTAGCTGCTGGTTAGTATCATTGTTTCAGCAGCTTTTTGCATCTAGTTTCTTGGTCACTATTGATTTTTTCTTCCTTGTCAGCACTATAGATTAAGTCTTTCCTCTGCATTATTCTTTGAGAATCGATATGTAACTTCATGAAATGATTTGAATATTTGGTTTAAGTTTTGTGATCTAAGCTGTGGACATGGCTTTATGTTATGAAACTATTTCTTTGTTTCTTCAGTAGTTTTCAATATGGATTATCTATCATTGCTGCTATTACTGGCCCATAATGCTAGAAAATTGAATACCAGAAGTTCACCTTATAATCTTCTATTTTAGCTGGAAGTTTTTACCTCTGTACTTTGAATGAGAAGGTGCACAGTGAAAAGAAAGATTCCTTTAGTATTTAATTCTCTTTTACTGTTTCCCAAAAATCGTTTTGAATTGAAAAGTATTGAATTGTATGTTTACTTTTTTGGGAGGGGGACAAGAATATGCTAAAGCATTTGGGGACTTGAGTTAAACAAGATACTCAGTACCATCTTTACCAACAGATCTAGATGTGTGCAGTATACCGAAAAAAAGAACAACAAACAGGTTATGTAAAAATATCATATGTGCACACAATTACACTGTCCCAGTCTTTGACTAAAGTTTCCTCTGTTCTGTTTTGGATGGAGCGGGACTCAGTCTCTCGATGAAGCACCCCAGTAAGACAGTGTAGGCTGAGGAGTACAGCAGGGAAGCAGCAAGCAACTCCAGTGACCAAACGGTGTAAAGATTACAAACATATTCAGCACCTGGAACGCGCAGGAGACTAGAAAAACCCATCTCCTTGACTGGAACAGTTTTCATGGCTTAGGCTTTCCCACACTGCTCTTGCACTGTGCCTCAGCATTGATGAGGAGATCAGTGCCATGTGGGGCTTGACACCTGGTTTATACTCGGTGAACCCTTAGCTGCCTGTTGGTAAGCTCTCCTTTTCCATTAAAATGCAGAATAAAACATGTTGTTTTCAATCCATGTTAACCTTCAGCTTGACCTATATTAATCTGCTTTATTCAACATTGCAATGGCCTGGGAGTACGCACTTCATCAGCTGCTATTGTTCAGCTGAGGCTATAGTCACTTCTGAAACCTTCCAAAACAATCACAAAACAGGTGCAGAGAAACATCTCAAGATAATTACACCTTCGAACAGTAACAAATATTCATGTCATGCTATATAGTGTCACAGGCCTCGCCAATGCTCCAAAGGTGAAAGGTTTCACCTGCCACTACCTTCCTCTGCACTCCAGCTAATGCCTGTTATTTCTCCTTACGTAAAAACGACTCTCCACACCGAAATGTCACGCACAGGAGTGCCACCATAATTTCAGAGAATGACATTTGAATGCAAATGAACTGGCATTTAAAGGGCTTGAAGTGTTATTTGTGGAAGACTGTTTTAAACAGCATATAAGGAAGTCCATGCTCCTGGAAATTAGTAAATCAAAAACCATTAAACCAGCTAGGACTTTGAGGCAGTGCTTATTTGAGGTTCAGTGCAAAGAATTACCAGGATAGACTTTGCAAGGTTAAGGAATCTCCTGTGTAGAGTCCAGTCTTCTATATATAAGAGCTTAATCCAGCTGGGGCACTGGATCTTAAAGCGATACATGCTCAATAACCACTCCTTTCAAAGATGCTCTGGCAGGCCTGGGCAGGTCTCTCAGTCAACAGGGGAGGTTAGAAATTTAACTTGTATTTAGGCGACTGTATCCCATTATTGATCCTTTGTGGCTCAGCCTCAGAAACTCAAATCGCTCAGTTTCCCATGGAGAAAAGAAACCTTACCTGACCTTATAAAAGTATTAGAATAAACTATATTGCAAAACTGATTGGCAACTCTAATACTGTAATGAGACATACATTAGATATCCAAGATCACTAACACAGCTATTTGAAAAATTGTTTTTTTTTTTTCTTCAGGAAATTTCCCCTTTTTTGGTGAAACGCCCCCACTATTATTTTGATTTGGAAATGTATTCATGAAGCTTATGGTAACTATGGAAGCAAATATGGGAGTCCTGCACTTCCAGTATATTGCTCATGGTGTGGTTACTGATAGCACAATATTTCCTATGAGAAGCCACAGTTTCTCCCCTGAATGAGGAAAGCTCATGATAGGAGTCTAATATGTGTTTCTACATTATGACCAACAAAAGAGAATGGGCATAAAAGACATACAAATGACAGTTCTTATGAGTTACTTTAGGGAAATGCCTAAGTCAGAATACTTTTATGTGAATGTTTACATCTACCTTGGACTTTTCCTCAATTGTATGTACAGAATATATATTTGTTATTAATCTTTAATGTTTAGAAATATAATTTGCATATATCTAGCAGATGGAAAATGTATTAAAATAATTTTACTTGGTTTTTTTTTAAAAACTGACCTGTTATTCTTAAAGTGTTTTTATTAGCTATATGACTGAATTAGTGACTATCCTACAGAGTTTAAGGCAGTCTTTAATTTATGGGCTCAACCTAGCTACAGAGTGAATTATTATAACAAGGGATTATTCTCTACAGCTGAACAAGATATGGCGCTTTCTACAATTTTCATTATTCCCTTGCTAATGCTGAGGAATTCCTTTTTCTGATGTGTTAGTGCCTACCATTTTGTATTTCAGGTTAGATAAAGAACACTAGTTTTCTTTCTAATGTGAATTTTAAATTAATGATGTATTTTATGCTACAAAAGGAAATATTGTTTCTGTAAAGCAAAAATTTTTTTTAAAGCAATTTAATTATCAAATACATATACCACAAAGACTGGAAGTCCCTGCTTCTTGCCATACTTTTGTTCTCTTATTGACATATGAAAAGATGGGATTAGCATTGCAGATCTGCCATACCCTACCTGTAGTATGTGAACTATAGGTCAAACTCAAAATTGCAGCTCAGATGGAAAGAACAAAAGAAAGTTAGAATCCATTCTGAACCTAAAAAAGAAAACTACTTTTAATTTTAGATCTTCTGCAAGACATTTTAATTTACAGTATTGTACTTGGAAATTAATAAGAAACATGTATTCTTATTTAACTGTTTTCGTTAAGGACAAGAAGACTTCCAAATGAACCATGCTGAGGACTGGAGTAAACTTTAACCACTACAGGGCACTGTTAATTGGTTTATGCTCCTGGGCCATGACAAGCTTGTAAATTATACCAGAACCCTATCTGAAGTCATGACTACTCTACATTTCCAAGTTAAAGAAAGAGTCTGGACCGCATTAAAACTGCAACTTAGAACTGCGCACAACGGTGGGAGGTCTCTATCAGTACCAAGTCTGCTAAATTGACCTGATATTAAGTCTGAAACTGGAACAAGACTCTTAAGCCTGGATTGGGCTATATAGCACATGTAACTATATTAGCTGGCCCTCAGCTACTTAATAAAAACCTGAACTTCACATTAGAGTTTTCCTAGCTATCTGTTTCTTCCTACCGCATTAAAAAAAAAAAA